>JAFFST010049624.1:0-14617 GCA_022414735.1 Noturus placidus
GGTGCAGTGCCACAGCTGGCCACCAGGGGGAATCGTGACACATTACACACAGACTGATATATTTCAAGTGTTCATTCCTTTTAATTTTGATGATTATAACTGACAACTAATGAAAACCCCAAAATCAGTATCTCAGAAAATGAATGGAATTACTGAAATAAATCAACTTTTTGATGATATTCTAATTATATGACCAGCACCTGTATATAGTATATATTGGGGATGGACACATTTTTTTGTTTAAAGGGTATGGGAGTGGAATGTGCTGTAGCAGCCCACGACGGGGATGACTGCACTCATTGTGAACGCTTCACCATGTAGCAGCTACTCTATCTCTGCTCTTTCCTCTGTATCCGACTCTCCGCTTCCAGGTTTTGGAGTTCGCAAAGTGACTTCTCTCTCCAGTATGGCGAGTTAACCCACCCTCTCTGATTCAAAGGAGCAAGAGGAAGGAGCTAGTGCATCATTTTTATGAGAGTGGAGCATGCTGCAGCAGCCCATGAGGCAGTCTGACTGCACTCATTGTAAAAAAAAAAGAAAATAAAAAAGGCACAGTGAAGCTGTTAAGTTCTTGGCTCTCTCACTTCTCACCTGAAAGGCGATGGGTTTCAGGACCTCAGGACTCTGGGCAAGACGCTGTCAAGGCAGCACCCCAGCTGGGATCCTGCTGGTCTCTTGTTCTTCCTCCAGATCCAACTTTCTGGTACCAGGTTTGGAGCTCACGAAGCAACTTCTCGCTCTGGTGTCGAGAGTCAACCCACCCTCTCTGACTCCAAGGAGCCAGAAGGGGAGCCAGTGAGAAGGAGAGTGCTCCCTCACACCACAGAAAACTCCCCCTTTTTTTCCCAGAAGTGCACCATGAAGTATCACGCTTCTGGGGAAAGCCATGGGATAACCCCATGGCGTAAAATTATTCGGCCATTGCGTGAGAAATAACAGTAAATAACAGTAGTGTTATTTTGCTATGCCGAAGATGAAGTAGGCGCTTATGAGCTACCTCTCTCCATCGACATCAATTAAAATGGGGGGGGCATTGCCATCCAAGCCGTGTAAGACCACCTCGGCATTGGTTGGCGAAGCCTATGCAGCAGGTCTTGCACACAATGGCAAACAATGGCAGTTTTGCAGGCCTATCGGGCACATCTGCTGAATTTTGAGGGAGGCACAGAAGGAAGGTGTGGTGGCTAACCTACCCCCACAGAAATCCAGGGAGACCGGGCATCCAGAGTCGCAGCCTGCTAGTAGGCTTGATTTAAAAATGACAAGTGCCAAAATGGCAAAAAGAAGCGGTCCTGAGGGGCCGCGGAGGGAGGTATCAGGGGACGAGCGGTTGTTATGGCAGTTAGCCCTCAGTATTACTGTAAGCCTCCCCTATTCCCAAGTTTTCAGTTTTCTCTGGTCAATGGGTTGTCACAGGGCAACAGAAATCTGATGTTTTCCCTCCAACAAATGTGAAAGTTAACGTCATTAAAGACTATTTGGCAACGTGGAAACTACTGCCAGATGTAATCGTACCGAGACCAGTTAATAGCTTTTCAACCCCCCCCCCATTGCTTCAGAGGCATGCTCTCCACAGTGGTCAGCACAATGCAGAGCCTGACATTAGTCCAGGAAGTAAGATCTGTCTTGGACAAAGGGGCCTTAGAGAATGTACTTCTTTTTCTGAGAGAAGGAGGTTTAAGGTAGCTCTTTTGGCTGGCCCTGACAACACTATTGCCCCTTCCTGCCTTGACTTTGTCCCTGGATTAACCAAGGCCTACCTATATCCTAGGTCAGATTATTTATAAAGTGCCCAGGTCTGCTGCCCAGGTATGCTGCCCAGGTAGTGTTGCAGGCTTTCTGCCCCTCTGTTCTTTACACTGGGACGAGGTAGATTGCACTTACTGTGTTCAGTGAGGGCTCTTTGTACTGACGTCCACCGCTCCAGACAATGTCAGAGCAAGTCAGAGCAGTTGCTGGTCTGCTTGGAATGTGTTACTGTGTCAAAGCAGTGCATTTGGATAGTGGAAGCAATCTCTATTGCTTATGATGTGCGCACTCTCACTACGCCACTGGGCATAGGGGCTCATTCAAAGGCTTTATCTAATGGGTACTGTGGTGACAAAATTTAGCCTACTATCCAAAATTACCCAAAGACACTTAGAAATTAATCTAGGAAGAAATACTCACATATTCAGTTGCAGACAGAAGAACAAATAAGACACCAGGCCAGTAGGTGAGGAAAAAAGCAAGTATCCAGTTTATTTGTTCCGTTCTACCATCCGAAATCCATAGGAATGAGAGCTCTCAGTCATGATTCCAATCAGCCCAGATAAAGAGCTCTTTTTATACCTCCCCTTTTCACGAATATCCCATAGTTCTCAAAAAGCACCTTATCGCGATACCATAGTTTTCAGATCTAGCTGGCTAGAAATACCATAGAAAAAATAAACAATCCTTAAACCAAAACAATCCGAGGCCTTAATCACGTGAGTGCACTTTGACCCAGTTCTTTCTGTATTTCTGGTTTATTTATTTAATTGCTCTACATTTCTGTTTTAAATATCGTTATACCAATTCCATACTTCATGATATCCATATATTATCCTTATAATATTTTAATACTCTTATTACTATTCTTAATGTTCAGTTTTCCTTCTGCATGTGTGTGTTCAATGTTTATGCACATTTGTCCTTGACTGTAGTGTGAGTGTGTTGAAGCATTTACACAGATGGATGATGTCACTTTCTCTTTTTTGGGCTCTGAACCTCATATGATGTTCAAGCTTGGTCAGTCTGTCTGTGACCCTTGTGTTTATTTTATGTATATTTTATATACATCAATACCCTTACAGGATGTGTGTGCTATGGCAGGGTGGTCTACACCACACACATTCATTTGGTATTAAAGTTTGGTCGGGGATCTTGCAGTAATCCTCAGGCCATACCCTTTTGGACAGGACATATTCTCAGTGTGACGGAGTGGGTATTCTCATTCCCACATCATGAAGCTCATGCAACATTGAGTTCTCTTTGAAAGGGAACGTCTAGGTTTTGCATGTAACCCTGTTCCCTGAGAAGGGAATGAGACGTTGCATAGCTTTGTCATACTGGTGTATGCCTGTAAATTGTGAAGCTGATGGTGTGGTTTACAGGCGCCATGTTATAGTCACGTGAAGTGCAAAATGTGAAGTGGTTACCTGACCACTGCAGGCCTATAAATAGGCATGATTTTACACAGACTTTAGATAACAGGCGCTCCCAACAGCGTGAAGTTCATGCAACGTCTCTATCTCTTCTCAGGGAACAAGATTACATGTGTAACCCAGACATTTTTGCTATACATTCAAGTTATCTGGGTTTGAGATCAAAAGATGAATATGAGATGATAGATCAGAATTCCAACTTTCATTTCCTGAAATTTACATCTAGATGTCCATCCATCCATCCATCCATCTTCAACCGCTTACTCCTTTTCAGGGTCACGGGGAACCTGGAGCCTATCCCAGGAAGCATCGGGCACAAGGCGGGGTACACCCTGGACAGGGTGCCAGTCCATCGCAGGGCACAATCACATACACACTCACACACACACATACTCATACACTACAGACACTTTAGACACACCAATCAGCCTAACATGCATGTCTTAAAAGCATAAAACATTGTACCCTCCGTTGCATCCTAAACTGTTGCATTTTTCTTTTGTATTGCTTTTCTGGGCTTCTTGCTTTCTTTTTTTTTAAGGGGGCGGGGGGCTCTTCCTTCAGTCTCCTCTTCAGCAGGTGAAAAGCCTGCTCAAGTGAGTTAATGTCTGGTAATTGACATGCCAGCCTCAAACCTTCCACTTTCCCCCCTGATAAAGTCCTTTTACTGGGTTGGCAGTGTATTTTGGGTCATTTATTTACTGCAATAAAAGTTCCCGCCAATTAGATTGGATCCATTTCTCTGTAAATTGGAAGAGTGATGGTTTCGGTAGACTTATGAATTACTTCTGCTGCTACCATCATGAGTTACATCACCAGTAAAGATCAGCGAACTAATTCCAGAAGCATCCGTGGAAGCAGAAGCCATGGCACTACCTCCACCATGCTTGGCTGATCAGCTTCTATGTTTTGGATCATGAGCATATCCTTTCTTTCTGCACACTTCCAATCTGGCCTTCTGATTGCTCATGACTGTTTTGCATCTTGTGGTATGGACGCTATATTTCTGTACTTGAAGCCTTCTTCGAATGTTGAATTGTGATACCTTCACCCCTGTCGTGTGAAAGTTGTTGGTGATGTCACTAACTGTTGTTTTTGAGTTTTTCTTCACAGCTCTCACAATGTTTCTATCATCAGAAACTGCTGGTGTCCTGAAATTTTTACATACTATAGTTTACACAGAAGAAGAAAAACAGTGAGCAGTGTTTCTGTCGACACCTTGTTTATGAGAGAGGTCAGAGGAGAATGACCATCATGCTGACAGGAAGGCTACAATAACTCAAATAACCAGTCTTTAAAACTGTAGTGAGCAAAGCCAATCAAACAAACAAACAAACAAAAAACCCCCATCATCATCAACAACAACAACCCAGAATATTTAACTCACCAAATTTAAAGAACTTGTGCATGAAAATCCAAGGACCTCAGCAGTTTCTGAAATACTCAAACCAGCCCATCTGGCACCAACAACCATACCACCATACCATGGTCACTGAGATGTTCCACCTTTCTGGTGTTTGATGTGAACATTAACTGAAGCTGTAACCTGTATCTGTATGACGTTATGCATTACGCTGCTGACACATGGTTAGCTGATTGGATAATTCCATGAATGAGCCCAATAAAGTGGCCAGTGAGCGAACTGTAGTAATGTTTCCACTCTTTTTTTCAGTAGCTCTAATCTAGACCCCCAATTTGACTTACTTAAACAGCCAAATGAAGTTAATGATCACGAACACCAGAGGGCGCGCTGTCCACTAAAATAGTCTGAACACCTACTACGTCTGTGCTGTTTTCCAATTCGATTTCTTTTCAAAAAGACAACAGTTTGTGTATCTGAATGGTGTAATAGAATAGAGTAAGAATAGAATGATGTTTCAAATTGTAAATATAAATAATTGGATAAATATTAATATATCTATGTAAACATTTGTGAATTTATTTTACTGTGTCTTTTGCCCCATATGTGGCATTATGACTGAAGAAAGGTGCTAATACTTGTACTCCGTCTAGACTCCCCTGTGTGGGATTAACGTGCTGTACTGCTGAAACACAGCAGACAGACAGCAGACAGACGGAGGAAGGAGGAGGGAGGGAATTGTAAAACTGTTCGATTCTGGCCATTTGTGAATCGACTCCAAATTTGATTCCGTGTGTTGGGAACTGATAGATTCGGTTTCCAGAGTCGGTTCTGCACAATAATAATAATAATAATAATAATAATAATAATAAAACATTATAAATTATATGTATATATATATATATATATATATATATATATATATATATATATATATATATATATATTTCACATTATATATATATTTTAAAAAACACATTATGGCTAGTAGTATGAACGACAAGGGTTCTTGTCACAGCAATTTCATGTCATGATAATTAATTAGCTAATGTATAGTTTGGAGAGATAACGTGAGTTAAAAAATAATTGTGCTGGTTAATCATTTTGCTTTGTTTGAAAATAGCCTTAAGGTGTTTAGCATTGTATTTATTGTTGTTTTGAAAATGAAATACCTGTTTATAGATGTTTCTTGTATGAAAAGACGCATTTGCCAGACTCTCTCATTCTCTCACACACTTTAAACTGGAATTTGAGTTGAATCAGTTTTGGAGTTGATTCTTTCTCCTGTGATCGATGAACCGCCTTTAAAAAAAAAAAAAAAAAAAAAAAAAAAAAAAAAAAAAAAAAAGAATCGACTCGTGTGTTGAGTGAATCGAAACATCGCAAATCCTCCAGCATGCGCCTGCGTGTGTGAACAGGAGAACTTGGCAAGAGGTCGCGCGCGTACAGGACTAGCACCAACTCATCCACGCGGTATCTTCCAGAGTCTTAACCGCGGACACAGCGGCGCTTTTCCAAAATGGCCGTGCGCGTTTAGACGGCTCAGAATCTCCTTTCACCGTCAAAAGTCCCGTCGTCTTGGATTAGAGTCAAACGAGGAGTTATTTCGACGAATTTCCCCTCCTGAGAAGTCGCTCTGACTGGAGGAGGTCTTTTCCCCCGACGCTGGAGCTCGACGCCGCCGGTGGTGGTGGTGACTGCGTGTGTGTTTCCAAAGAGGCGTTACATTTCTGTATTTCAATTAATAATAAAGTAAAGAAGACTGCCAAATGTTTGAGGTGCTCGTAGCTCCTGGGGCTAGCTAACTCACCGACATGGACTGTCCCGACGGCCGGCAGCACAGACCCGACCCACTGCTTCTCGCTAGATAGTCGGATTGACTGGGCAACTTGACTGGGTTTAGCCGGTGCGCTCACGTCGAGCTAAAAGAAGAGACTGCAGACATATACACGTGACGCCGAGATTTTAGCTAACGTTTTAGCTAAGTTCCGAGCACGCAATGCACGCGAGTCACAGAGCAAGCGGGCTAATATTCTCACAGCGCGAGAGCGGGACTGTAGTGCTAGCGAGCTAGCTAGACGGGTCGATTAAGTTTGCCGAAGCTAACGAACTTAACGCTGCGTCCAGGGAGTCGGCGTGAACACCGAGATAAAGCTGTGCGGAGATCATGTACTGTCCATCCACACTGCTGTGCCAAGACTCCGGGGTCGGACTGTCTCATCCTCGCGAATGAGCTTGGATATTCGACTGGGAAAAAGAGGAGGAAACTAATCAGCTGGGAGCTGGGAGCTGGGAGCCGGGGCCTGTGTGACTCCTGGGGGTGAAAACATGACCGTGTGCGGCCGGGTGTCGGTCCTGACTCTGGGGCTTTACGCCGTGCTTCTCTTCAGTCCTGTCACAGGTCAGGCTCTTCACCTGTAATACAGCATCTTTCTTCAGATCACTGAATGTCTGGAGCATAAAACTGGCCCGTGTGTGTGTGTGTGTGTGTGTGTGTGTGTGTTTCAACACTAATATTGGTTACAAAATCTGATTCTGACACAAAATTAGGCACTAATATGAGTGTGTATGTGATTGTGCCCTGCGATGGACTGGCACCCTGTCCAGGGTGTACCCCGCCTTGTGCCCCAATGCCTCCTGGGATAGGCTCCAGGTTCCCCGTGATCCTGGAAAGGGGTGAGCGGTTGAGGATGGATGGATCTCCATCCTCTTTCTGGTGTTCTCTACTCTCGGGCCATTGGCCTAGTTCTTTAAGGTCACTTTCAAGGATTCAGTGAATGTTGCTGACAATATCTGATGGATATGACTTATAAATATGGCACTTCTTCTTAGTAGGAGTAGTAGTATTTCAAGCGTTGTTTAAGCATCACTTGGTTGTAGTTATACTTGGGTGTCCCTTTTAATCCAAAGTCGTTTCCTGTCTCTAAGCTTTATCCTGAACGGTCGAGCGTGGCTTTAAACCGGAAAACTGGCCCAGACTGTATTGATGTGGTGATGATGGATTAAGGTACTAGACAGCATGTGTACCGTACCGTTACATGATTCGTCATGACTTTATAAATGAGATCACAGTTCTGATGACATTTAGTCCAAGAGTGAAAATAACCCTGTTTTATTGTAAAACATGAAGCATATGAAGACTCCATGAACGATTGCATGCAGTGTGTACTCCTGAAATTCACCCTCGCCACTGAACACGAGGAATGGTAACGTTGCGTAAAGTTTATAATTATTCATAAGAGTATGTCCGAACACTTGAGTGAAATCGGTTTGGGTTGAAGCGGCCTTTGTGCAGTGCACCATTCAGTACGTTTACATGGAGAACAATAATCCAATATTAACCTGATCAAGACGATACTCTGATTAAGAAACTAGCATGTAAACAGCGATTATTGATGACCTTAATCCGACTAAGGTCATACTCGAAGTAAACACCAATCGAATTAAGATATGTGGAGTATTCCTGTTGTAGTCACATTATCGAAGTGCATTATAGACATGTACACACCTTAATCACATTATTAACATCGTGTGGGAGTTTTCACCGCATTTTATGACAGGACACGTACACACACAGCAGCGCTCAACTGTTTGACGGGAAAGGAGAGAGCATGGCTGCGTCCGAAACCACGTACTTACCTGCTATATAGTAGGTGAAATAAACGTATTTCAGCTACTATATAGTAGGCAAGTATGTGGATTAAGGATTCGGACGCTGCCCACGGCTTCAAGTTGTCGTCTATTTGCACGAATAGCATGACAAATAATTGACTGAACTTGAAGCCTTCATAAAATTAAAAGTGAAACACCCAAAGCTGTATACGGTACCATAACGAAGACGAACTGTATGTTGATGCATGAAATTCTGGAGGGACGGATGTGTGCCATAACTCTGTGTTCTATAACATGTAAAACCGTAACATGAAAGTAATATACTAAAAGTGACTCATGCACCTTAATCTATACTAAAACTATACTAAAAGTGTACACCTTAAACTATACCAAAAGTGACTCAAACACCTTAATCACCATATTGTCTTACTCAGAATAAGGTCAATAATTAGATTATTGCTGTGCATGTAAACACAATCAGTGCGTTTACATGGAGAACAATAATCCACTCTTAACCTGATGAAGACCATACACTGATTAAGAAACTACCATGTAAACAGCATTTTTAAATTACCTTAATCTAAGGTCATACTCGAAGTAAGCAATAATCGACTTAAGACAGGTGGAGTACTCCTGTTTTAGTCGCATTATGGACGTGTATTACGGACATGTAAACACATTTTGAACGTCGTGTGAGTTTTGACCGCATTTTGCGAGAGTTTGGCTGTGTTCCATACCACATACTTTCCTAATATAGGCCTGTAGTGGGGTAAATACATGTATCTCGGCTACTATATAGACTATATAGTAAGTACGCGGTTTGAGACGCAGCCCACATCTTCAAGCAGTTGTCTATTAGCACGTACAGCATGACAAATAATTAACTGCATTTACATTTTTTACATTTTTATTCATTTAGCAGACGCTTTTATCCAAAGCGACTTACAAGTGCACACACACACACCAATGGTAGCAGAGCTTCCATGCAAGGTGCTACCTTGCCATCGGGGGCAACTTAGGGTTCAGTGTCTTGCCCAAGGACACTTCGGCATGGGATCACCCGGGCTGGGATTCGAACGCTTAAAGCGTTCATTAAAAAAAATAAAAACACACAAAACTGTATACGGTCCCATAACTAAGACGAACTGTATATTGATACGTGAAGTTCTGGAGGGACGTCGGACGGCGTGGTGCGGTGACGTAATGACGTGTGCTCTTAATCTAATTATGATCTATAACATGTAAAACGGGAACATGAAAGGATTATTCTAAAAGCGACTCATGTAGACACCTGAATCACATTCTTACTCCGAGTAAGGTCAGTAATTAGATTACTGATGTCCATGTAAACAAAGTCAATGTATGTTTAGTAACTGTTAAATACGTGTTGAATATTATAATAATAATAATAATAATAATAATAACCTAAATTTGCAGGTGAACAGTCTGTCTAAAAAAAGAATATTATGTATTACATTTATTCACTTAGCAGACGCTTTTATCCAAAGCAACTTACAAATGAAGTAGCAAATTCCCAGACATTTGGTTTGTTTTAAACTTCACTCCCAACACAGCTTTCCAGAGGTGTTTCTCCTGTTTTACTTCAACAGACTCGTAGCCTTCTTGAGGTTATGTAGGGCAGCATGTGTGGTCGTTGATCAGTGAATAAGCGTGACTGTGGTGCTCAGATCGGTGTAATTGTTGCTGAAGTGCTAATGATACACGATCGATTTTCTGGAATTGAATTGTGTTGAGAAACAAATCGAGATCAACGAGCAGCTCTGAGGCATGATGATGCAGGTTTTCTTTTTGTTCGGAAAAAATGCAGTTAGGCATCAAAGCGACCCATTCTATCTACGTTCGCCGAGCACATCCAGTATTTCATTTTGAAGTAGAATCCGGCTCGAGCCTTCAGACGCAGTCGCTCTAATGCTATTAGTGTTTTAGCCTAGACTTTGATAAGTGTCTCTCTCGGTCTCTGCAGCGCTACAAGGGGACTGAAGACAATGGAGAAAGGCATCCTGAGAGTCTGTTTCACTGAATTATTTTAGATTAACAGGAAAAAGATGTAGATTCCCAAGATGGAGAAAAGTCAGAGTTTATTGTGAGAGGTCAGGCTGTTATGTTTCGTAATCTTTGCTAAAGGTCATTCATAAGAAATCAGTGTATTTCGGGGCTGATTTGGTTTCTATACGACTCTGATAACACCAGTTTTGCAAGCACTCTGTGGTGATTTTAACATTACGTTCTTGGAACTGTGCTCTCGTCTCATATCTCACGGTTATCGCTGTAAAACCTAAATTCAGGGACAGAAATGCCTAAAAATAAAATCGTAATAAATATGAGCTTTACATATTTAAAATATAATGAGATCATGTTCGTTTTATTTCAGTGCTTTTGCTTTGCTTCGTCCTGTTGATATTTTTCGAAGTATGAGATTAATGACGTTTTCATGCCAGTGATCGTGGCAAAGTCGGCCTTGCATATTCGTGTTCGTTGAGAGAGGGCACACCGGCTGATCTCAGGAAGGAGAATAAACTGAACAGTTATTCTTTTGTTGACCTTTTGGCCTTTTAGTAGGGAGAAGAAGCAGTTGCCTTCCTCACTGCTGGTTGATGGTATAGTAGGAAGCCCAGCACGGATGTGTCACTGCTGTCATTATTCTCCATCACTTTGAGACCGTGTGTGAGAGCAAGGGAGAGAGCCATTACCCTGTCTCTGGTTTGTCAATTCAGCATAAAGCCGCGGCTCCTGTTTGCAGTCTGCTGAGCCTGGCAGAGCTCATTACCCTCTGCAGTGAGGGAAGAGGCCAACACACATTAGAGCTGTCAGATTTGACCAGAAATGCTGTTCGAATGGTGAAGTTAGGAATGTACCAATACACTGGTACAGCAGGCCAAAACTATTAATCATATTAGTGTGTGCGTCTTTGCTTGGGGAACAAATTGTACAAACTGCTGTATGGTATTCTGTAGCAGTGCATTATGGGTTCATGTGTGACAAACTGAACAAAAAAATCAGTGGTTTTTACTTTGTTCATTAACATGGCAGGGTATTAGGTGCTTGCGTGGAGCGGTATGATGCATTTACAGTTTTATTCATTCTTTTATTGTTACTTTTTGCTTTATTCTGGTGGGATTGCTATTAAAACACAATCCCAATAGGGTAAAAAACCCTGTGAAACATTTTCCTTATACATGATAAGGCTGGACTATAGACAATATTTATATTATGCTAAAGTAACGATATCATTGGTCTTTTCAGTCACAACATATATTTTTGAACCAATTTTTAAGATTTCCCCTTCTGTGTGAAACCTAAATATTTAATTAGGTATTGTGTGTTGCAGAAATGTCTTTCAATATTAGGATATGATATTTTTGCCTGTAATGGTTACAGGCAAAAATATCATATCCTAATATTGAAAGACCCCAATTTACCATATGTATCATAATATTTACGTTTTCCATCAGAACTATGTCACATTGGAAAAACCCTACAATAAGAATTTCATGTTAATTTTAGTTATTGATATAAATTTTATATCATGTTATTGCAATGTGGTTGATCACTTGAAACCAAAAAACATTTGATTTTATACCCCAATGTGGTGAATGCTCGAATCTGATTGGTCGGAAGCTGTGAATTATTTTTGTATAACAGCACAGCTCAAAGTATTTCCGGCTGTAACATTAGTGATAATATTATTAATATACAACCCCAATTCCAAAAAAGTTGGATGCTGCGTGAGATGTCAATAAAAACAAAATACAATGATTTGTAAATCTCATAAACCTATATGTTATTAACAATAGAACATAGAAACATATCAAATTTTTAAACTGAGGAAATGTACCATTTTAAGAAAAGAAATAAGGTCATTTTAAATTTGATGACCTCAACACGTCTCAAAGTTTGGAAGGGGGGTATAGAAAAAGTTTATTGGAGAAGCAGTCTTTCAGAAGTAAAGATGGGCAGAGGTTCACCAATCTGCGACAAACTGCGTCTACAATTTGTGGAACAATTCCAGAATAATGTTCAACGTAAAATTGCAAAGATTGTGAATATCTCATTCTCTACAGTACATAATATCATCAAAGGATTCTGAGAATCTGAAGAAATCTCTGTGCACAAGGGACAAGGGTGAAAATCAATATTGCATGCCTGTGATCTTCGGGCCTTTAGGTGTCACTGCATTAAAAACCGGCATGATTCTGTAATGGAAATCATTGCATGGGCTCAAACACCTCCAGAACTCATTGTCTGTGAACAGTTTGCAGTGCCATACACAATTGTTGCTGAAAGCTCTATCATGCAAAGAAGAAACCATATGTGAAGGTGATCCAGAAACGCTGCTGTCTTCTCTGGGCCAAAGCTCATTTAAAATGGACTGACGCAAAGTGAATAACTGTTCTGTGGTCAGACAAATCGAAATTTTTAATTATTTTTGTAAACCATGGACACTGCGTCCTCTAAACTCAAGAGGACTAAAGAGGAGCGGGACAATCTGGCTTTTTATCAGCAGTGGGGGTGTATTAGTGCCTATGGAATGGGCAGCTTGCACATCTGGAAAGGCAACATCAATGCTGAACAGTATATAGAAGTTTTAGAGCAACATGTACTTCCACACAGATTCCATTCCATCTTTACTTCTGAGAGATTTTGCCTCTTTTACTCTTTTTATACCCAATCATGTTAATGACCTGTTGCAAATTCAACTAATTAATTACAAAATGTTCTTTTTTAGTAAAGCTTACTTTTCCATCCTTTTGTTGCCCTGTCCAAATTTTTTGGGACATGTTTTGGCCATTAAATAAATAATAATAAAAAAAACTTTTTTTTTTTTTTTTAACTTAAAATGGTAAATTTTTTCAGTTTAAACATCTGATATGTTTTCTATGTTCTGTTGTGAATAACATATGGGTTTATGAGATTTGCAAATCATTGCATTCTGTTTTTATTGACATTTTAGACAGCGTCCCAACTTCTTTGGAATGGGGTTTGTACTTAGTCTATTACGTTATTGTTACTATAGTAACAGCTAATACACAGGGGCTTAGGTACGGTAGATGATGCACATGTGACTTGAAAAACGTGTTTAACAAAGTAGTGTGATGTGGTGTCCTTCAGATTTATGGAAGGAGTCTCGATTGTGAGCAGTTTGTAGCGGTCACAGTGCTTTGTGGGGTTTATCAGCACAGGAAAGTGTTTAGGACCGGACCGTTTTCAGTTACTAACGCTTACCGGTTTCCCAGTAACATGTCAGCGAGACAGAAAAAGAGCGTGGCTGATGAGGAAATGACTGTTTATCATGGCTATAACATCAGTTGGAACATGAAATAACTTGTTTTTTGGACATTCCATAACATTAAATCTAACTATAAACTGGTAAAATGTGAAGCTTCATATATTGATAAATTAAACATTGTAATCGTTGGCAAATTGCTGTGGTAGAAGTAGGATATCACACTCCAGTCCGTTCTGTTATTTGAAAATAATGCACTGGGGGGGCAGCAGGACGTCTCGCACCATGTCTCGCACCCCCCAGCGTGGTTTATTTTTGTATAACCGTACATCTGTATCGTATAGTAGAACCTCAAGGCTTTATTCTGTCTTTGCCGATCACATTAAAATGGTAAATATTGCTCAGCCGCATGTAACGCCGTGAACATTAGTTAAGAATGCCCGTACTAGTGTTACACACACACACACACTATGCTGCAGTGATCATTCATTAGAAACAGTTAACTCTTTAAATGCCTTTAGAGTGTGTAGCTGTATGAAAGCGTTTTCCCGCATCGTTCAGAGAGTACAGGGTTAAAGAGAAATTACACACAAGGAACGCTTGCCTTGAATTTTTCTCTGCCCTATAATTACCCCAATATGCTACATATTTTCATCTGGGATGAATTGTTATTCTGGTTAGTCTTTCTGTCTCTCAGATTGCTGACTGAAAAATTCAGAAGAATATTAAAGTGAATCCAAATTAGTTTAGACTAAAACTGTACTTTGATGTTTTTTATTATTTGTTTGCTAGTCAATTGTACAATAAGTCTCAAAGCTGCTTTCTCTCTCTCTCTCTCTCTCTCTCTCTCTCTCTCTCTCGTGTGCGGGCGGGCGGGCACACAGGCAGCCTGAAGAAATTTGTGTGTATGTGGGGTAGGGCAGGAAGTAGCGTTTGAGCATTGGCTGCACGCTCTCACTGCGTCATGCTATGCCATGTTTTTGATTTGTATTCTGATTGTGCAAAAGAATGCTTAGGTCACCAGTTCACTGAACCCCCGAGTCCGTCCCGTTTGAAATGCGTGTGCTTCGTGTGTATGCCACCGTTACTGCGTGGAATTGAGTTGGCTTTGTGTGTGCTGTTGTAGAAGTTTGCAGGATTTCTAACATGGTGAAAGCAGACTTTAACTTTATTTCATGGCTGTTGGTTGGATCTCCTCTGAGGGCAGTTGGATAG
>JAFFST010049624.1:14637-33785 GCA_022414735.1 Noturus placidus
GGGGGGGGGGGGGGTGTCTGGTGTGTACAGTGAGGTGATCTGTAGCAGCAGGGTTTAGACTAAACAATGTGTCTCTCCCTGGCTCCATGGCAGGCGGGGTAGCGAGGGGGAGGACTGTCTTTGGGTGAGGGTGGAGGACATTCCCTTGTGTTGACGCCGAGACACGCACACCATTTCACCAACAGCTGAAAAAGATTGAAAAGGTCTCCTGTTTTTTTTTTTTTTTTCCTTTTTAAGTCATCAAGTAGTAGACACCCTGTCATCACCTCGTGAACACACTTCACACGACTGAAAAATGACAACACTGGAAATGTAAAGTAAACTGGCCCTTTTAAAGCACTGACGTCATCTGCTCTTTTGTCTCTTGTTTCGCTCCATTTTTATTTTCTCCTCTCTGTGTACTCTTGGTTCTTTATAATCCGTGCTTGATCCTAAGTACCGTATTTTTGCCCGGTTCCTCCCGTCCTATACGAATCTAATACAATTATAGGCAGTGCTGCTAATTCCTGTAAACATTCGGCCCACATGTTTTTGTAAACATGCTCATGCGTTCTCCCACTCATTCGCATGTTGCCCACTATGAAATGGTGTGTGTCAGTTTGGCTTGTGGCCACAGTAACTGCATCGCTCGTTTTTCCCAGCTGCCCCTGTCTGCCTTTGTGCTGGGCTTCAGAGGCTTGGATCACTTTACACTCACTGTGACACGAAGGAAAAAAAAACAGATGCCAGGTTAATCTCTTGAGTTGATGATGTGCGTTGTCCATGGAAACGGGGAATGAGTTTGATTGTGTATATTTCCTCAGCTGGCACTGCTCTTATCAAGGCTGCACTGCAGTATTTCTCCAAATTTTACTTCTTTCCCTCCACCCAGTTCTCTGACACTCTTTTTATGAGGCGGTTTCCTAATCTACGGAAGTACACACTCGGTCCTGTCCTTGTCGGAGATACAGTGTGGTGGTGGTGGTGGGGGGGGGGTGACATTTCAAAACGGGTCCCCAGATAGAGATTAAGCTGCTTTTAGCCCCTGAGAGGAGAGCCGTGCACACAGGCATGGGAGTTGCATTAGGAAAGCTTGGCAGAGTCGGCAGGTCATGCAGGGGGACGTGAGCCGATCTTTTGCCAGGAGCGCACACATGTTTGGGTGGCGAGATGCAAGTACAGAGTAAAGAGCTGGAAGTGGGGTGTATTTATAAAGGGCTATTTCAAAACCTTGGCATTGCCCTCTGTGGTCAGAGGCTCAGCACTAAAGCTTTTCAGGCTGTGTTTTGCTCTGCCAGCCGCAGTCGCCTGACTGACCGCAGCCGGTGGAACAACTGACTAATGCGCAAACCTGTAGGCATGTTAAATTCCCATGATCTGGTTTTACTCGCAAATCAAAAGTGGGAAAGCACCGGCATTTTTCGGCATGGGCTTTTTACTTGAACAGAGACAGGTTTGTCCTGACAAGGTTTTTTTTTTTTTTTAGCTTTATTACAAAAATATTAAAATTGCTCCAATTTGATTGTTTTGGAAGAAAAAGTAGTAGCTTGACCAAGTTTGTGTTTTTGTCTGTTATTTGAGATTTTTAGTGCTAAGCAATTAAAAAAAACATGAAGGTGATCACAATCGCCTTACACTCGATGATCTTTTTAAAAAATGGCTCTCTGCTGAAGATTGTGTGTTTGGGCAATCAGGCCACTGTGTATGTTCTAGCTGTATGTTACTGTTTTGACCAGATTTGATCAAGCTCGTTTTGATTGGAAATGCAGTTTGCTAGCAACAGTTTAGCATCAAAGATAGTTTAATGCACAGGGAATTGAATAAAAAAAAAAGCTAATTTATTTTTGACATTTTTAAAATATTTTTTAATGACCATCCAACTGTATTGATCATCCCCTGCACTCCAACAGCTTTACTTGCGTTTGTTCCTACTTGCATTGTCTGTGTCTGCAGTTTGTTATTCATCAACTGCTGCAACACAATTTCCTTTAAAGGTCAATAAATCTGTCTATCTGTCTGTTGTTTAAAAACACGTTCATGTCTGTCTCACTCGCTGTTTTTTTTTTTAATGCCTACCAAGTGAATTAGAAGCAGAAGAGGTTCTATTTTTCATTAGTCCATCCAACCAAAACTATTCAACAGATTCATGATTTGTCTAGGAGTTCATTGCCAAATTCCTGTTTCTTTTGAGTTGTTCAGCTGGTTCATGTATTTTTTTCATTGTCTTCTTGTTTTCAGTCTTCACTCTACAGTTTGTGTATAGGAACGTGCTGTAGCCGAAGTAGCGAGGTTTTTGAATCTGTTAATTATCTGATGGGTGCACAGGAGCATGGTTGGTTAGTGTCTCCCTCTCAGTAACAGTTGGGAAAAAGAGCCAGTCGCCTAGTTACACTCCAGCCAACCGTGGGTTTTTTTTTATGTAATGGAAGCTTCTCTGAGCAGGTTCCCATAGTGACTGCAAAAGAGCTGTAAAAGGGTGCGGCTGCGTTTCACAAGATGGAAGAGGTTTTTGGTGTTGGTATGGTCTTTTCTTTCTCCATACAAAACCCTCTTACATGTCCGCTTGGAAAACCTGTTGGTGCACGTTCCGCAAGTTTTTAACACCCCAGTGCACATTTATAAGCCACTTGACCCTTTGTGGTGATAATCCTGGGCTTCTTCCTAGCTTGCCATAGATCAACAAGTGTGCAGATTGCTGGTTTGAGTGGTCGAGCTAGCACCGATTGATTGAGATGGAGAACAAGACATTTTCTGTCCAGCAAAGATCAGTGCACATGTTAATATCAGCATCGGTATTCTTTACATGTCTGACAAGAGGATCTGAATGTACAGGTCCTTCAAGGCCATTTCTTTATGCAGGGGTAGTCCTGGACTTTCACAGATTGATCAACGTTCAGTTATGCACCTCTCTCTTCTAGTGGCTGATGTTGGGATTCATATACACAATATGGACATAGATTAATGTGAAGGACAGCCAGCAGCAGGCAGCCCACTCGGGGAGGTGAGGTTGTAAATGTTGACTAGTCTCTGTCCTGTTGATTGATTCTCGAAGATGATGTTCGTGTGTAACAGTGCTGCTTTGTTGTGGACTGAATTTTTAGAGGACCACAATCAGGATGAAAAACACGCTTGGTTGTCTTTTATACTTCTGACTCTACAAAGCAAACATGTTGCTTCCAGACATCCAAAAAAGGCATTTCCTGAGGGCTTGTACTTTGCAAGATATGTTATAAAAGACTCACAGCTGGCATTTTCTTTGATGAGCAGTAGCAGCCAGTCTGGATCTGCTCCTTTTCTCTGCACCTCCTGCAGAGCTGACTGCTTCAGAGCATGGCCTCCTCATCCAGAACAGCTTGGCGTCTGAGGAGCTATAGACTTTGCGTCCTAGTGCCGTACATCAGCACCTCCAGGTGCTGCCTCGCGTTTCTACCCCACGCCTTTCTATCTCCTGTGTTCTTGTCTGTGAAAGATGTGTAGAATCCTCACATATTCATCAGGGGTGGACAAATCACCAGCCTAAGGACAAGCAGATTTCAAATGGTAAATGAACTCAGAAAAAACACGCACACTCCAGAGTGACTTTAGCATTATGTAGCTATGTTTAAATTGAATGCACTTGACAGTGGAATAGCTGGAACTATAAGGTGGCCCTCTGAATAACACTACACACATTTGATCAATTTGCAGTATGGATGTGGGCGGCTGTGGCTCAGTCGGTAGAGCGGGTTGTCCACTAATCCATTAATCGTAGGGTTGGTGGTTCGAATCCCGGCCCGGGTGATCCTATGCCGAAGTGTCCTTGGGCAAGATACTGAACCCTAAGTTGCCCCCGATGGCAAGCTAGCACCTTGCATGGCAGCTCTGCTACCATTGGTGTGTGAGTGTGTCTCATTTGTAAGTCGCTTTGGATAAAAGCGTCTTCTAAATTATTAAATGTAAATGTAAATGGATGTTAGTACAAGGATTTTTACTAGGCGGATTAATTTGCTGACGAAACCAAGTGAAACTGTCTTATGGAACTTGCGAAGACTTTTGAGATTTGTATTTAGGGTTAAGATGTTTTTAAAATCTTAAAATCCATAAACCTTTTATTTCAAATAATAATCTTACCCCAAGCATGTTTGAAACAAGGAAATAAATTTCTTTTAAACCTTCAGAGCTCAAACAAAATGCCCCATTCCACCTTCAGACCTCAAACCCATTATAACCTCAAAAAAAAATGGCAAACCAATTGTGATCAACGTATTACAAATAAGCTTCATGAAATCAACCCTGTTGTTGGTAAACTTTCTACTTGGATCATCGCTGGTAACATATTATCTACACCCATTGCTGAATAGGCCACTCCAGACTCACAAGTATATGTTAACGGGTGAAGAGCCTCCTTAGCATTACCAGCATTAACATTCACCAAATACATGAAGAAACACATGACACTAGTAGCTTAACACCAACACTGAGGAAGCAGTACATGATATTCACTTTTGAAGCCGTCGTGATGGGTAAAGTTAATTATCACTTACTGAGTTACTGTTTTCCAATGAATACATTTTCGAGATCTCCCTGCCTAAATATCACAAACTCAGCCAGGCATTTCCATCATTTTTAACGCTAACTTACCTCTGGTTATTTGGTTTCCTCGCCTCAGGACTGACTCCATGGTCACAATCAAAAGGTGAAAGCAACGAACATTCACGTTGAAGCGAGTTCAGAGTTGAATGATAACGTCAGCAGCGCAGTCTGCAATGTGATTGGACAATAATTTAACGTGTGTTGGTCACTCGTGTGAATTTATTTTTTTTTATCCAGCACATTTATCGGATAATTTAGCAGAACTTGTGTTGAAATAGTAATAACACACAAAGTGTGTAGGATATTAATACATCGTTTCTGAGTGTGCACTCTGATGCGTGTTTTCGGAACAGAAGTAACGTGGGCTTCTGTAAATGTGTCCTGTGCCGCGCGCAGACCAACTAATTGATAGAGATTCGTCGACAATGATTTTCGTAATCGATTATTATCGATTTTATTGATTAGTTGTTGCAGCTCTAGTCTGTATTCGTGCACCAAGCATTGCTTACTAGCTTACCATACATGGCTACAATATGTTGGCTACCAGTTTTATTTTTTGGCTGGTTGGCTAGGTTACCATGCAACAGAAATATGGTATTGGGCACACCATTGCTTTTATTTGCCTGTGAGGCAGCTAATGCATGTATGTTCTGTACAATTCAAGAATTTGACTGTTTGATTGTTTTATGAGAATATTTACTAGCATTCATACATTTCAGTCATTAGGTCATATCAGGGCTTGACGTCTCCTTAATGATTGCTGCAAGTTTGCTAGCTTGTGTTCTGCCCCTGACTAAATTTGTTTGTGAAAGTGTGATGATCTCTTGTAAGGGATCTGGCTTCACCCCATGGTTAATAAGCAACATTGTTCAAACACTGTACTGTGCTCATAATACCATATCTGTAGACGTAATGCTGTTCTGATGTGTTTGGAAATACGACTACATGTCCACTGAAGTTTCCAAGTGAGATTTCTTTTCTTTCCTTTTCTTTTCCTTTTTCTTTTCTTCTCCTATTCCTTCAGAATATCTCCCAGCAAGTGTGTCTTTTGAAGAGAGACTGTTATTTTGGTTGGATAAATTTAATCTCCTTTGAGCTTGTATACTGAGATCAACACAATTCATTCTTTTTTCCCTTTCATCCGTGTATTTTGCTCACTTCATAAATTGGGTTGTCATCCCTGTTTGCTATTTGTTTTATTATTCAAGTGATTGTGTGTGTGTGCTTTTGTGTGTCCAATAAATAGTGTATATTTCAATATATGCTGTCTGGAGTGTGTTTGCATATTGCCTTGTATTTGTTCTGTCTATGAGGTTTGTGTGTCTGTTTGAGGTGTGTGTGTAATTTGCAGCTTTTAGTGAGCTGTGTGACAATAAGAGACTGTAGTTCCTGTCTGTTAAGCAGACACACCAGCCAATTGTTTTTCCCCCTCTGTCTTTTTTTCTTTTTCTTTTCCTTTCTCCCCCTCTCCTTTTTGTTCTTTTTCATGTCGCAAATGGCGTCTGCAGTGCCGAAGGGAGTCTACAAATACTCATTAGTGCATTACTGAAGTTTGGAGTCCTGCCAGCAAGTCCATGCAGCTTTCTTTGTGAACTTGGAGCGGGGTGGAGAGGATTGAGGGAGCGAGGTGGGGATTCACAGGGTAGGAGGAGCAAGACAGAAAAATAACTTGTGAAACCCCCCCCCCCCCCCCCCCACCACCACTACTGTGCAGATTTGGAGTTATGTAGACCCAAATCTTCTTCAGTGATTGTTAGTATGTAGATCTGATCCTTTCTGAGTTTGTATGAATAATACACGATAAAGCCCTTATCCGGTGTATTGAGGGGCTGATGAACATAGTTTGAATGGAGAGAGAGAGGGGCAAGCATGGGGTTTGCTGCTGTCATGAAGACCTGCAGGTAATTGGATTCAGCCGCGTCAATCAGGGGGAGAAGGGCAGCCGCTTGCCCTGGAGCTCAAATTTCAGTCCATAAAGCTAGAGAGCAGGCTCAGCACCATCTTCCTTGCTCTTCTACTGCACACTTATTCTCTGCCAATGCAAGCTGTGCAAAAAAAAAAAAAAAATTAGTAAATTAAAAATGACTTCTCTATTAAAAGAAGGCTCATCTCAGTTTTGTTCTGGGCTGGTCATTTAACTAAATCTTTGTGGATGTTAAAATTCTGAAGAAGAAATTCCCTGCGTCCCAATCGACATACTATCCGTACTAGATAGTACCTGTGATGAGAATTAGTATTTTCCTAAATCATGTGCGTTGAAATGAGTATCCCAAAGGTACCCAGATGGTCTACTATTTCCGGTAGATTTTTGTAGTCAGAATCCGTGGACACGTTTTCAGCTAATATTGCCCACAACTCCAAACTGTTTGCTTCGCCGAATTCAAGTAGGCGCTTTGGAAAGTTGTAAATGAAATGTGGAAAAAAAATCGATAAGGACTAATGAATGAAGAAAAGCTGAAATACAACAAGGAGTTTGTTTAAGGTGACACTGTTCTCTTTCGTTCAACAACGTTCTTTTCCATTATACAAAAATGTACTTGCGTAGAGTTTAAATACTTTTAGTACTTAGTATAAGAATGCCAAGTAGAATGCAGGGAAAGTCTAAAACAGCAGCATATATAAGCAAATTGCAATATATTTATCACTGCTTAAATATCAAACATCTAGTTTATGTGACTGTCACTTTGAGCGAGTTGTTTTTATGTAGGAATATAGTGGCACGTCTTCAGTAGTAACGTGTATAAAGGGCTGCTTTCTGCAGAACAGCATCCTCAAAGGTAATGTTGTTCTATGTTGAGGTGTACCCCATCTGGTTTCTTCATAATCCGACGATCCCTTTTGTCATAATTACATCTTTCAGTGCATATATGCTAGTGGAAAGAAAACCTTCTGCCATGCTGAAGCTCCTTCTTCAGTGACTGTTTGCTCTTTGCGCCTTTTTGTCTGCCATGAGATCTTTTTGTCGTCCCTTCACATCTTTAACTTACACCGGTGGGAGTTGCAGGAGGATTTAGGGGAAAGGAAAGCTATATTTGATCTATTTCTGTGACCTAGATTACAATGCAGTGATATAAAACACGATCCTAAAACAGCTCGACTCTGACATTGTTACTATAGACCCAGATCATTTCTGCACGGTGTCTCTTTCTAACATGTTTGAGTGCGCATTGTCTAACTGCGGTTGGAAAGTTAGGGGACGACACCCATCCCCCCCTTCCTGTCTTGTGCGAATCGGATTCTAATCTTTGTTTTAGACTGTGATCTGCAAACATTCACACGGTAATCATGGCCTCCAGTTCTCCTTCCCTTTCATCACAGGAAGAGAGGTCAAACGTCATAGCGTAACAAGGTGGAGAAGTGGAGAGAGATTTAGTGATGAATTGCATATGAATCAGTGCTTTTGCTCGAACATGTGTAAATGACTAGGCTTAATTCGTGTCCTTTAACTTTTGCAGCCTGACATGACACAAGTATTGCTGACCTTTTTGTTTTCAGTTGTTTTTGTACACAGTGGCCTTGAGACACTGATGAGCCATCAGTAAAACACAAGAAGTTACAGACAAGCTGTGTTCAAGCTAGTATCAGGTCTGTCCAGAAATATAGAAAGGCTGTGACCTTTTTCTTTCTAAAAGCTGTGATGGTGATGATAATGATTTAATTTGCATATTGGTGTAAATAAACAAACAAATGAACACAGAACAATAATGTGACTGCTATTTTAATTAAGCTAGAACAGTGTTCGAGATGGAAAATTCTTCCATGGTGTTCATCTGCACACCCAGTGCAAGGACATCAATTTTCTGTACCGCTTATCCTATATAGGGTCGTGGGGAGCCTATCCTAGGGAACTCGGGGCAGAAGGCAGGGGACACCCTGGAGGGGGTGCCAGCCTATCACAAGACACTAATTCACACACTACGGACAATTCGGAAATGCCAATCAGTCTATAGCACATGTCTTTGGACTGAGGAGGAACAGTCCAAGGCATGGGGAGAACGATCACACACACACAGGGCATATGCAGGAATCGAACCCCCAACCACGGACACAAACGTGCTAACCACTAAGCCACCCAGCGCAAGGACTCCTCTATATAACATGAGGGTTGTTCTCGTTTAATAGATGTTATTTTGGTGTAATGGTGTAGTGTATCGCTTCCTCTTGCAATTCCTAAAGTGAAGAAAAAGGCAAGTTGACAGTCTGTAAAAGTCTAGCTTTTTCAAGCCAAATGTAAAATGCTTCGCTGGTAGTTTGCCTGGGTTATGTTGAAAATTAGTTAATGGCAGCCAAGAAAAGTAAGCTCCAGTATCCCAGTATCTGTAACATACACGATATTGCCCAAAGTTTGTGGGACCCTGGTCATCACTCTAACTGTGCTTTTTGAACATCTCATTTCAGATTTAGAAATTTTTTTTTTTTTTTGGAATTATGATAACTTCTTCTCTTCTGGGAAGGCTTCCAGTAGATTTTGGAGCATGGCTGTGGGGATTTGCTCATTCAGAGAGCGTTGGTGAGGTCAGGCACTGATGTCTGGTGAGGAGGCCTGGGGTGCAGTCACCGTTTCAGTTCACTCCAAAGGTGTTCGGGGGTGTGAGGTCAGGGCTCTGTTCAGGAATCCCGAGTTCTTCAACTTCAACCTCTCTGTCATATGATTGGGGAGAGCTAACTCATGAGAGTGAACTGGCAGGTTACTAAATTGGGGAAAATATGGAAAAATCCAAACTTGTTACTATGTTAAAAAAAATGGCTGAATCAAATCAGCCTTAGAATTCGAATGATATCTTTGAGTCACTTTTTCCTGCTCCGAGTAGTCCCAAGTGACTCGTATAAAGATTCAGCTGAATCATTTTGAATTGCTGCTGCAGTGGACAAAGCCATGAATAGGCAGGCATAAATTCCAGTCAGGTACAGTCTCCGTATAACAAGATGGACAGATTGGTGAACGGATGGAGCGATGGAGGGATGGTGGTCTGTCTCCAGATGGAGGAATACGGCTGGCTGAGAGAGCAGGTGCCACTCTCCGTGTGTCTGCGATTCGTACTCCTCAGACCATGTCCTTCTCTGGCAGACCTCGCAGCCACACACGGGCAGCTCAGCATGGTGTGTGCAGTCGCTGAGTTTCAGTCACTGAGCCGACACAGGGACTGTGTGAAGAACACCAGACAACACATGGGGCCAATCCACAATTCTGCCTGAGCACAGACATAAAACCTATCTGAATATTCTAAAATCATCATACCTAAGTATTTCTTCCATCTTCACCATTAATAATTTTTAAATGGACATTTATCTCCTCTCTAGAGTCAGCAAAAAAATGTAAAATTTGGGAAATTCATTATCCTTCAGAAAGAATGTGTCCGTAATTATATCTTAATTATCAGATTTATCCCTCTGTTACGTTACTGATGAACATGCATTGTTAAAACTTCTGTTTTATATTATGCACCTTTTTTAGATTATAGCCAGAATTTTAAAAATAGGCTTGCTGATCTCCTGCAGTATGTAGACCATTTAATTTAAAAAAATATATTATTATTACATCAACTGCAATCGTGATTTCTTGCTTGAATACTTATTAAAGCAGAGCAGAACAACTTATGAAAAAACCTGGCCGTAGTTCAGCGTGTCTAGTTTTCTAAACATGAAACGGCTCAGCTTCTGTTGCAGATCCTCGGTTGTGGTTTATTCGGTCACGTGCCTGTATGTAAATTATTTAGCCGATTAGCTCCGGGGCTAGAGATATCAAGTCAGAAAGAGCAGCATTTTCACAGACTTCCAAAATTTCTGTATTCCCATTTCATTTCCCTCTCTGGTCTTATTAGCAAACTGAAGCTATGACTTGTTTAAGAGAAGTCTGTTTTGAGGGTGGAAAAGAAGCATGTGTTTATCTCTGCATCAGAGAGATATGTGGTGTCTGATCTGTGCAGAGTGTATGGCACTAGTCAAAAGTGCCAACATGAAGCACCACTACGAAATGAAACATGATCACTCCTTGTCACACCGCCGTCACCATTCAGACATATCGGTTGCTTATAGGAATTTTATATAATTGAACCTTTGCAAATGTTTGTCGGATTCCTGTCTTCGAGTGTTGTCTGTCATGTGTATGTTGGTGTGACGGCTTCTTCAGGTGACTCAACACATGAGATGAATGAGTAAAGTGTTTTCTGCTACTCTGACTGATGTCACCGACACGCTGTAGACAGACAGCGCTTATCTGTCTCCCTATCTGATTCATTGTCTCTCAACAACTGTACTGGATCTGTGCCAGCCCCAGGAGGAAAAAAATACTACAAAGGCCCGTTCAGGTCAATACTTTAGAGTTTTGACAATTTAAATATCTGTGTTGTTTTCTGACTAGGAATCTGAAAACAGAATGTTTCTTCTAAACATATTAAAACAACCGGTATACGCATGTAGAATGCACTTTCATGTACACTGTATATACACAGATCTATTCACTGTAACTACGTGTGTGTACACCTGGGCACTCCAAAAGTTGTTTATGAGGAACAGTATGTACGTCCTCTTTCACCTAGAGACAGAGACTGGATTGGTGATGTCTGTTGCCTAGGTGACGAACTAAATGATGGGATGGCTGCACTCTTTGGACACAGGCTTTTATTTTCTGCTCTCTGAATAGCAGCGAGATCATGTTTATAATCGCCACTGTTCAGCATTCTTAGCATCTTCCTGTTCTGAATTAAGCGAATGTGTGGGTGTTTTTTTTTTTTTCTTTTTTAATCTGTTCAGTTGAAATGTCAGTTCAGTTAACACAAATTTGAATTTATATAGTGGTACAAATTGAGGCATCTATTATTCACACATTAATGGTCCACTTATGACTGCCTCTTCCTCTTGACTTTAATAATGCATTTTGGAAATGTCTCTCACCCCCTAAATATGACCTTCCCATGCTCTCTGTTTGTATTCTGTGGTCAGAGGGAGCTTTTTTCCCCCCTATTTTGACCTATCCAAAGCCTCATAACACCATGATGGTCTGTTTGATTTCAGAGCGCGCTCAGCCATGTAGGTCTTTAGGGCGAGGGAGTCTAATGGACTGCAGGCCAAAGGAGCCCACAACGATCAAGCCTAGCTGAGTGTTGGATTAGAGGGAGGGCTTAAGACAGGCTGAGCTGTTTCCTCTATAAATGTTTTGCGACCCCCAGCTTCATACTCTGACATCCGCCGTTGAGCTTTACGGCAGTTAGGGAAGAGGATTGCATCAAGGGTGTGAAATTTCAGGGTCTTCTTCTATGTGCTTGTAGCCACAAAAAAAAAGGATGTGTGCAAGGGCACTGTGATAATGTCAGAGTCCAGAGTACATAGTCTGTGTGTGTGTTTCAGAAATCTGGGTTGAGGACATGTTATGCAGTTACTTTCTCATGTATGTCTAAACGGGTCTGTTTTTCCCTTCTTGCTTTTTTCTTTAAACTACTTCTTTTTTTTTTTTTTTTTAACTATTCTTTATTACGGTAAAGTTTTTGGCAGTTTCCAGCTTGTTTTGCAGAGCTTTTTGCCAGGAATGTTTACAGATTTCGTAATCTAGCCGAGTGATTAATGTCTGACTTGGGAACCTCTGTGTAAACATAACTGGTCTCCAGTGTACCTTTTCTACAAACACCAGCAAAACCTGATGCTTTATCTCTTTTTCCAATGCACGGTGGTGGTCTGCAGTTCATTCAGCAATGCTGAATTTGTCCCCTTCAATAGTGATTTAATACTTTCTGTCACTGAGGTAGAAGGCGAACCAGGAGGGAGCTGGACCAGTGATGCTGATTTCAGAAAGACCAGAGATATATGCCGAGCTTAGATTGAGGAGTATTAAGATGTTTATTAACCCATTATCAGTGGACAGAAGAATGTCGTTAACCACTACAAGAAGAGCAGTTTCAGTGCTGTGAGCTGCACGCACTCCAGACTGAAAAGTTTCAAAGAATTTGCATCTCAATAAGACCTTAATTGCGCGGCCGCTAGTTTTTCCAAAAAATGGTAAGTTTGAGATTGGCCTGTAATTGTTCATATTTTGATACTCAAGGTCAGAT
Organism: Noturus placidus; assembly: GCA_022414735.1. NCBI lineage: Eukaryota > Metazoa > Chordata > Actinopteri > Siluriformes > Ictaluridae > Noturus > Noturus placidus. The sequence goes on from JAFFST010049624.1 coordinate 27,234, forward strand.
TTATTAAGAATTGGGGTCACTGCAGCAGCTTTTAGTTTTGCTGGAACAATATCAGAAGCTAGGCTACAGTTTATCAGATGAGTTATGGAAGGTGAGACTTCAGAAAGGCACATTTCGAGCTAAGTAGTAGGTGCAGGATCAAGCGGGAAGGTTGTAGTATTGGACTTCATATTCGGATCACTTGTAGCAGAAGGTGTAGTGGAAGTGAAAGCAGAGAGAGTATTCTGAGTGAGCTTGTCATAAACTCAGTGAGGAACCAGTATGAGGGGTGTCTTTGGCAATAGATTCGGAGATTGACTTTAATTTGTCTGAACAAAAAATTGAGAAGCTATTCACAAGCTTCTCGGAGCCAGAGATGCCATGCTGTTTAGGGTTAGTGAGTTGCTTTATCACAGCAATAAGGGATTTGTATGCAGAGTTCCTGATGGTGTAGGAGATGTAGGAAAAACTAGTGGTAGTGAGTGCTGTATGGTAGTTATGAAAATGTTCTGTAAAGGCCAGAGAGTGCACAGGAAGTCTAGTTTTTCTACATAGTCTTTCCAGGCAGCAAACTTTAGCTTTCATAGCTCGACGTTCAGGAGTGATCCAGGGTGAGAGATGAGTGGATGGAACCAGACTAGTTTTAACAGGAGCATGCTTCTCGAGTACTTGGGAGATAGCATGATTATAGACGCAATACATTTCTGATGGACAGTGGGATAGTAAGGGGTCTGACAAAGTTATTGACACTGAGAAAGCTGATTGGTTCACAGAACTGACTTTGCAGTAGGTGAGCATTTTTTTAGTAGGCAGTATGGATATAGGAAAACTAAAAGCTAAAATTTAAGTTTATGATCAGTGAAGGCAAAATCAGAACCAGTAACAGGGACATTATATAAAGCAGATATACAGATGAGATCCAGTATGTGGCAAAAGTAACATTGTTCTCTGCTTGATATCACTTTGCTTGTATCTCTCATTTGTAAGTCGCTTTGGATAAAAGCATCTGCTAAATGAATAAATGTAAATGTAATGTTGGATTAGATTGAATCGATAAAACACGGGCATTACTGTATTGCACTGCAGTGTTTTCATGCATATTAAAATCACCAATTACAGATGAAAGAGTGAGTAGTTCATTAATCTCAGAGAGAGAAAAAAAAGTGAAATCTGGGAGGTTGATAGATTAAGAGCAGAGCCATTAATGTTTGACTGACCATTTTCAATGTAAGGTACTCAAAAGATCATGAAACTCGATCTCTTATATAGTTTAGAAAAATAGATTTACCCAGGTGGTGTAAGGAGGTTTAAATTCAGGAAGTCATTTGCCACCTGCCAAGTCTCAGTCAGAAGTAAGATGTCCAGATTTGCATCAATGATCGATCGTCATTTAGCACGGATGCGTTATCGGTCAAAGAGCGAGTGTTTTTGTGACACAGTTTTGCAGTTTGCAATGTCGGGATCAGTGTATAATGACCTAAAATTTTCATTGCTGGTGACCCCTTTTTTCTGCTGCGATTTAACATGGCCGGTTGTGGCTGTGGTGGTAGAGCAAGTTGTCCAGCGAGTTGTAGTGTTGGCGGTTCGATTCCCGGTCCTTGGGCAAGACACTGAACCCCAAGTTGCTCCCGATTGCAAGTTAGCACCTTTTACATGGCAGCTCTGCTACCATTGGTGTGTGAGTGTGTGTGAATGGGTGAATGAGACACAGTGTAAAGGGCTTTGGATAAAGGCTCTATATAAGTGCAGACCATTTACGATTTATAACAGGAGCATGGGTGTTGGTCACAGGAATCACAGGAATGCTATTTGGAGATGTGTAGTGAAAAGACCAAGGTATCTTCCGCGGCCGGTGTACTTAGCGGTGGCAGCGTAAAACTCCAAATTTTATACACCATTGATAAGTGTCTGGGTTATGTTCCAAACGAAAAACTCCTTTTAAAGGTATAAGCTGACGGAAGAGTAATGTAGAGCCATGTCGGGAGAAGAGATTTGATTAAAGTCTGCCAAAAGCAGTCCAAAAAGACAAGAACAGAACTTGAGAGCGGTTACACAGCGACGTGACCGGTGATCCAGCAGGATCCAAATAACAACTAATTGATATACCTGCATTAGCCAGAACTGTATTTTAACCACCTCAGCAATCCAATGAAAGGAATGTTTCCCAACCATACCAAGGAATGCCAGCATAAATGATTGAGTGGAGACTCACTGTAGCAGATTTCGGATAGGAAATGGAGTCGAATGGAGAGGGCTTGCAGCCGATCAGTGTGACAAGATCACCAGAATCACAAAATCCAGGTCAGCCATCCAGATTGTTTGAGTGAAAGAAAATGGTCCAGAGTATAGTCCAAGGTCAGGCCTATCCGCTCTCGGCAAGACCAAATCCATAAAACGTCTCGCCAACAAACCGGTACCGGCATAAAGCGGCAGCACAAGCGCTCGGTGTCAAATTCCAAATAGACACAGCTCATCTGTTTAGTGGTAACGTGAAGCACCACTGTGAAACAAAACCACTTAGCGCTATAAACTAATCACTAATGGTTATAAGCATTAAAATGTAATGGATGCAAATACAAACAGTATTACAAAAACAAAAGGGCTTTTTATTATTGCCTGTGTGCGGGAATGAGAATAAAATAACAAATGGAAAGATTGCTATTACGTTTTCAGTATAACGAATCAGACCCATTTAGACAGAAAATGAAATGTCAGATATATTTAACATGTTATAACTTTGGCAGCCATTGTATGCATGCATTTGTCTTATCCGAATGAATTTGAAATGAACTGAATTTGAATTGTCTCCTGTTATTTGTGCTCATAAGGGAAATGCAACTGCAAATAGTGTATATAGTTTAATTAGCTTTTTTCTGAAAAAGCATTTGAGTAAAGTCTGGAAACCATGAAGGTAGGCGCACTGTACGAATGATAAGCGTTTTTTTGTTTTTTTTGAGTGCTCTCTCGGTAAAAGGAACTTTTCAACCTCATCAGAGAGCTACTACACTTCTAGCTGGTCCGCTAGACAGTCATGTCTTTGTTAATGCACACAAGGTCTTGTCTAAGTTGCAAAAAGTTGGTGTAAACTAGGTCAAATTTGATTGTACTTCAAGTGCTGGGTCAAGGCATAAGATCTAAGTGGTGAGCGTCGCTCGAGGTGGTGTTGCCTGCAGGCAAACTAGCACTGCTTTCTCCGTTGGGAATAATGGCTTTGCCAGCACAACAATATGATTCCACAAATTGGCGAGTTGTAGTACACTGGTCTCTGCAACGCAAGTGTCCCAACAGGCAATATAGTTTTAACATCTGTGTGATATTACCATCTATTAATTTAACTTTGAAAACGGTATAAGGCAGGAGCCATGAATCTACATGTAAGTTTAAAGACCTGTATAACGCCTACTCTGTGATTGTAAAGGTACAAGAGATAGAGAGCTATAATCTGTCGATCAGAGTAAACATTGAGAATTTAAGTGCATTATGTGCTGGTCTTTTGAATCCATGCAAGATCCACTGCTGCTTCTCCCTCTGGACCAGATATGTTAATTTATATATTTTTTTCACCACGAGGACCACCTCCCAGTTTTTGAAGAACTTCCCTTCACTACCTTTGCTGTTAGCCAGCAAAAACAAGCTTGTAAATACTGCAGTATGTTCAAAAGGCCATTTTTGGACAACTTTTGGTGAACTTTCCTTGACATAAAGCGAGGGCATCAAATCAGTCACCACGAGCATGGGGCAAACATTACTAATGTGAAATGAAAGAAGGGGGCAGGGCTTGTGTCAGTTAATATCAGAGTTCAAAACGCTCATGCAGAATGTCGATCGTTTCATCTTATGTTTTTATTATGGGGGAAAAAAACCCATTTGGGGTGAGCTGTTTTTAGCTAATCTCATGTTAAAATGTGGTGCTCCTAGACAGAATGCATAGTTTGGCTAGTCTGATTCAGTCTTTAAGTTTTATTCTTTGGATTTTTGGATCACCTCTCACCCATATACCCCCTGCAATTCTTTTGTGTGCCCACAGTTTGAATACCTTTCATCCAGTCTCTCGTAGAGATGGGCACTCAAGTACTTTAGGTGACTGAAGTTATCAACACCCAGAGTCCAGTACCTAACAACAAGACATAAATCCTTTCAGAAATAGACCTGTAATCATAATCTAACTTTTGGTGAGCAGTTACAGTGGTCTTTTGAGCTGGAACTGTGGTGTAAGTCACGATCGTTGGTTCGATCGTTGGTTTGTTGGCAGCCTGCATAGATGACAGATCATTTCAGAGACAGGAATGCTGGGGGCCGTCATGTATCACTAGCTGGCTAAAATGTGCAGTGAAATGGAAACATTGGCAAACTCTGACAAAATACAGTAGGATGCAGTGCAGAGCTGTTATGAGGACATAGTCATGTGGAAAAAAATAAGTACACCCCATAGAAATTGTTAGCTTTTTTTTCACACATTTGGACAAGCAAACATTTGATTATCTTTGAAACCATGGCTATTAATGAAGTTGATATACTTGAACAAATCCACAAGGAAAAATGTTTTTTAATAATTTATTCAACAAAAGTATCAATAGATGTAATCGTTTTTCTGTGGAAAAGTAAGTATACCCTTAGCCTCAGAAGCTAGTAATGTCTTTTAGTTGTTTTGTCCACCGGGCTTGCTGGAATTTCTGACCACTCTTCCGTGCAATATTCTTTCAGTTGCAAGATCCTTCCACAACATTTCAATGGGATTCAAATCCACACTTTGACTAGGCCGTTCCATAACCCTCCATTTGTTCTATTTGAGCCATTCCTTGGTGGATTTGCTAGTGTGCCTAGGATCATTATCCTGTTGAATCGTCCACCTTTGTTTCAACTTCAACTGTTGGACAGATGGCCTCACATATCTTCAAGCATTCTTTGATATGATGCAGAATTCATAGTTGAGTCAGTGAATGCAAGCTGTCCAGTCCCTGAAACAATCCCAAACCATGACATTTCCACCACTGTGCTTCATAGTTGGTATGTGGTTTAGGATCTCCTCCTGAAAAGCTGTCTTTGGTCTTTGCCAAACATGTCTGCTGTTACCATGGCCAAACCGCTCTATCTTTGATTCCTCTGTCCAGAGCACATTATTCCTAATGGACTTGTTCTTGCCTGTATGCTCATTGGCAAACTGTAGTCTTGCAAAGGCTTTTCCCTTGCTCGCCTCTCATGCAGGTCAAATTCGTGCAATTTCTTTCTGATTTATAGAAGCATGCACTTTGACCCTAACAGTTGCAAGACCTACTAGCAGACCCTGTGATGGAACTTCCGGGTTATTTGAGACGACTTTTTGCATCAGATGGACTGCTCATGGGCTGAATTTGCTGGGACAGTCAGTATTGGATAAATCGGCAGTTGTTTGAAATCTGCGCCATTTGTAGTTGGAATGATGTATTTCAAAAAATTTGGAGATCTTTTCAAATCTCTTGCCAGACTCATAGGCATCCACAATGTTCTTTCTGAAGGCCTTACAGAATTTGCCATGATGACCACACACCTCAATAGCAAAGGGAACACCAGACACTAGATATGAGAGATATATAAATGACTCTGGTTCCACCTGCACTCCATTAGCAGGTTCAAATCACTGGCACCCACACATGAACACTTGAGTCTAAATTTCTGGATTTGAAGGTGTGATAAATGGAGGGGTGTACTTACTTTTTCCATGTGACTGATCTGTTTTTTTTTTTTTTTTTGTTAATTTAAAATGTTTTTTAAATTGTTTGCTTGTCCAAATATGGTTATTAAAAACAAACAACTATTTCCATGGGGTGTACAAGTTTTTTTTTCACAATTGTATATCTACTCTACCACTAGGACACCACAACATTACTTAACATTTACACACAATATGCTGAGTGAACGCAACGACGCTAGTCAGAGTTGCAGGAACATGCTACCCTTAGGCCCCAGCTGGGAAAATCAGGTACTCAAGTAGGTGTTAATTTTTTCTGTTATCAAAATGACTGAAAAGCACAATACTAGACTCTACTCCTCTTCCCGTTTTCATGAATGAACCGCCCCTTCCTCTCTTTCCTGATCAAATTTGTTGAAGGGAGATACATTTCCATCGATCTTTAAAAAAAAAAAAATTAACTCTTGATTTAGTTTTTCCATAATATTTTTCCACTGTTTTGACTTGCTTCAAAAACTAGCGTAATTACCTACTGTGTTAATATTGATCTGTTTAATTAGACATGGCACAATACTACTTTTTCATTTCTGTTAATGCAATGATTATGATCCCAATACTGATACTGAAACCCATCTGAATATCCATCTGATGCATTTTATCTTCAAACTTGCTTATATATATGTGTGTGTGTGTGTGTGTGTGTGTGTGTATGTATGTGTATATATATATATGTGTGTATGTGTATATGTGTGTGTGTGTATGTGTATATATATATATGTGTGTATATATATATATGTGTGTGTGTGTGTGTATATATATATATATGTATGTATACATATATATATATGTGTGTGTGTGTGTGTGTGTGTATGTATGTGTGTATATATATATATATATGTGTGTAT
>JAFFST010049624.1:34853-44952 GCA_022414735.1 Noturus placidus
TTCTTCACAAAAAATTACAGTTTTATATCTTTGTTTGAGGCCTGAAATGTGGCAAAAGGTCGAACAGTTCGAGGGGGCCCAATACTTTCGCAAGGCTGTGTGTGTGTGTGTGTGTGTGTGTGTGTGTGTGTGTATATATATATATATATATAAGAGAAATTTTTGGAAGTGCTTCATTTAATGTCCCTGTGATGTGTCTTGAGATGTATAGCATTATTCTGTGTGTTGATGTAATTTCTGCTGAAACAGGAAGTTTCTGGAGGTACAGATTGAGTGTCTCCGCCCCATTTATAAATAAATAATAAATAATTATCAATTTGTATAGCGCTTTTTACAATGGTACATTGTCTCAAAGCAGCTTTACAGAAATATAATTTTTACATTTACAAGCGACTTACTAATGAGCACATTCACACACCAATAGTAGCAGAGCTGCCATGCAAGGTGCTAGCTTGCCATTGGGGGCAACTTAGGGTTCAGTGTCTTGCCCAAGGACACTTCGGCATGGGATCACCCGGGCCATTTATAAAACCTCCAGTAGAATTTAATTTAACTGTTGGGAGCAGGACACTTCCGATTAAATCGAGCGTTTGCTTGGACAGAAAGTCTGATTAGGTGCTAAAGTGCAGAAGGATGTCATGAACAATTTTGATCTGTTTTTGGTATAGAGAGACTGAACATTTTTAACGTGTATATAGGTTCTGAATGTGAATTGTCATTGTTTTGGAGGTAACCTCAAGGTTAACACATTCATAGTAAAAAGCAGAAAACGACCATTTTGATTTCATGGGGACTTTAAAAAATAAATAAACACATGGCTAAAACAGACTTTTTTTTGAGTTTTACATACATAGTAAATATAATAAAGTACAAGTATAATATCAACCTTAGCTAAAAAAAACAAGGTCATATCTCTGTATATGTTAACATTTATAGTTCCAGAAAAAAATGTATTTAATTTCCAAATCCAATTTTCTTCTGTTAGAGGATCAGTCGCGCCCCCCCCCCCCCCCCCCCCCCATCTGATCCAGAATTTTTGGCTGGTATCGGCTGTATATCGATTGCGTGCCATCTCTATTGTTAATATTAGATATAATGTTGCTTGTGCGGCAGCAGATGCTCCTGGAAGTGCAGAGCATTTCCCCTTCCCTTAATTCTTCTCTTTCCCCGGTCCAGATCAAGGGGTGAGGTCTCTGCTCTATCCCCCGGTATCAGTGCTCCCTCCTGCTGCCAGCCGTATGAGTGCCAGCCTGGCACCTCCACAACCTGGAGAGAATGTGGCAGGAGATGAAGCCTGTGCCAACTCCCCTGACAGCTTAGTAAAGCACAGAGGCACAGGCCCTCTGGCCTTTTGGCAAACACTGCCTCTGCTTTTGGACATAGTAATCATGATTGGTACTCGGGTTTGTGATTATTCCCTTTTGGGGGTTTTTTTGTTACAGCAAATGACTCTCTGCCTTTGTTTGATCAGAGCAGTGCAGACTGACGAATTGTCCTTCCATTAAAACAAATTACAAACCAAGAAGGAAGAAAAAAGACGAGGAGGTGGACTCGAAGGCAGATTTTAGCGTTATCTTCAAGCTGCAGCAGAGCAAACCTTGAGCGGGAGCATAAACAGTAGCAGGTCATTGCTGAACTGGTACAGCCTGCCTCTGCTGTCCCAAAAACAATAAAAGCACCCCCCTTCCCTCTGCCCACAGCCATCGGTTTTACTGTCTTCCCAGAGTTAGGAAGAGCATCATGCCCCTAGAGCTGGGCAGGAGAAATGATGCGTATGTAAAAAATCTCTTGCTTATAAGACTCTCTAGCTTATAAGATGCAGAGTTGTGTGTCTTTTTAATTTTATTTGTGTCCTGTGCTCTGTGCCTCTCCAATGCTCACTCTCCCGTCACATACGTCTAGCTACTCGGAACCAGTTTTCTTGGAGCCGCAGCAGAGGTGGTGTGTGTTTTTCTTTGCGTTCTCTGCTGTTTGATTGGACAGCAACATCTGTGTGAAAGCTGCCTTGTTCTCCAGCCCTCCGCTCCAGAGCTCCCTGATGGCTTTTCACCCAAATTACAGGAAACTGTCGCGTCTAATAACCTCCCTCTCTGCTTCCACAACAAAGACACAGCCTAGAGCTCACCCACTCTCACATGCACGTAAGCATACACAAGGATTGGTTATTTGTTGCGTTTTTTTTTTGTTGTTTGTTTGTTTGTATTTTTAAGAAGTGGTGGAGCGGGGCAGAACAAGATGGATCGCCGTACTCTAGAAAATATCAATTGTAAATTCTAAAATAAAATGTAAAGTGGAATGCTAGTTGTCACCCATGTTACTATGGCATCCAGTAGTAGGAACGCCTACTGGCAACTTCGTAGTACGGCAACTGCGTCTTGCAGCGATAACATCGCGGTTTGTGTGAACGCAGCTTAACACTTGATCATTGTGTCTGTGCTTTATGCATTAGTTTGATTTCCAACCCTGAGAATCACCAGTTAGTGACTTATTGATAGTCTTGACTCTGGGACTCCTAACTAAATTTTGTTCATTAAATTTGTAATACACAGTGTCCATATTTAAAATCTCACGAGACCAGGCGTGTATATACCGAACAATGCAGAGTAGGTGAAAGGTAGCTAGTAGGGAAGTCTGATTATATTGGTACAAGGTGTTATGGGGATGCAGATGCAGTAGCCTGGTACGGAAGAGCTGGTGCAGCCATTTCAGACTTCTGTCCTGTGGAGAGGCAGACAAAGCCCTCCCCTGGGGCTATGCATTGCAATTTCTCTTGCACTCGCTCTCTGTCTCTTATTTGTGTGTCTTTTTCCTTTGCTCCATCTGCTTTCTCAGCATCTAATGAAGTAGTCTTCATAACATGTGAGGAGTACAGGATGGATGTTCCTGCAGCCCCACCCCCCGTTCACTGTTTGAGTGATACCGATATAATAGCACAGCTCTGACTTCACCCAAGCTGATAAATGACTGCCACTACGATTTTTTTCCCCCCTCTTGCCAAGTCTGGTCTGGCTATTTGCATGACAGGGTTCGAGGAAGGGTGGTACGAGGGGGAGAGAGAAGCTTAGAAAAAAATGGTAAGCGAAAAAAAGTGTGAGGATTAATTTGCATGGTACAGGTTGGGGTGAGCGTAGGCCAGCTGCAGCAGAGATTGTTATCGGCAGACAGACAGCCTCACTTGGTTATGTATGGAAATAAGGACAGCCGATTTCACAGCGCCTTTATCGCTAGGCACTTTTTTTTGCCATCTAAATGCTGCTTGAAAGCCTCTTTTATTTCTCTGGAAACAAGTGAGCCATGATGAGGGGCTTGTGTATGCTAATGTAGACGTTTAGCCCTAATCAAAAGCACCATTGGTTTAAATGTTAAGGACCATGATCAAATGCTGATTTACACATCTATACATCATCTGGTTGTAAACATAACCATAGGGAAGTGGACACATTTTCTTACAACTGTTCGCAGCCACCTTGTATTGTCCTAGCACTTGTTGAAGCATCTTTTTTTTTCTTTCTCTCATGCTTGTGGGGCTCAGCAGGTGCAGAAAAGGACACAGGTGCCCTGTTGTCTGGCTGCCATTGTAGGTGTTTGGACCACCAACAGATGTCTGCTTTTACATCGGATTAATTAAGATTGTATACTGTTGCTCTGGTTTGGCCTTTAATACTTTCCTGCTTTAGTGGGATTATCCTTATCATAAATGAATACATCTTAGTCAGCCTACAGGAAAAGTGAGTTCGCTCAAATTATCTGTGGTGTTTGCTCTCATCTCTCTCTCTCTGTTTTCGTTGTCTCTGCAGCTGCCCAGAGTGAGGAGAGGGAGTGTGCGTTTACTGACCAGCACCAGCAGTTTGATGAGCAGAGTGTGGCTGGTGATTGGCATGTGTTGCGTGAGAACAACACCATCCTGTGCAGCAAGAGCAGCCGCTGCTACGGTCTCTGGGAGAAAACCCACGATGGTGACATTCGCCTGGTCAAACAAGGTCAACTAACACACTTTAAAAATGATTTATTATTTACTCATAACTTAGTTATTGCAGTATACATGTGACATCTTTCTGCTTAGACCCACTTACTAACAGTCATCAACATTTGATCACAGGCTGCTGGACTTACATTGGTGACCAGCAGGATTGCCATGAAGACCGTTGCGTGGTGACTAACACACCGTCACAGATCCAGAATGGCACATATCGTTTCTGCTGCTGCAGCACAAACATGTGCAACGTGAACTTCACTGAAAACTGGGTGTCCAGTTCCACCAGTGCCACCATACGTGAGTTCCTGTTTCACACCATTTCATGCTTCTTTACTGCGCACAAGGCTTCATTTTTAGCATGAACATTAGCTCTGTGTCACCACCAAAGTCACCATCTTATTTGATTTTGCAGTTAAATGTATTGCCTTTATTTCGACACTGGGGTGCACGGTGTATTATTATTTAGCACGTGGATAGATCGTGAGTGCAGTAGACAGTAACAATAGTTCATGAGCTGTTATTTTGATCATACGCAATACTGTGAAAGGCTTGAAATGACTGCTCGCAAACAACCTTTCTATATGTGCATGCACGAGCAAGATCAGCCTGCCGTCTCGTAATGCTTTTCTACTCATGCCTTCAGGACTCATTCTTGTATTTTCAGTGCAGGAACCGTGACAGAAGCTGTAAACCAGAATAGTTTAAACCGTGATTGTAACTACCCTCCCCTAAATTCCCATTGATGGAGGAAACTGAAGAGCAGTCCCTCACACTCAGACATATAAAACACACTTGGTAATACGAGGCAGTTACAAGCAGGATGTATCCGTTTTCAAAGTACCGGTTTAGATAGAATTTCAACATCCACTGTAAGTTGTAAGAGAAAGATTTGTAGCTGTTCCAAAGTCCATGTTACACAAATCAGATGGCCACTTCCATCACCCCAGTTTCACTACGTAAAGATTCATCTAATAAAAATGTTTTGGGTGTAATCTTGTGTGTTCATATGATTTTCAGCATTAAGAAAACAAAACTGTTTTATCCCAGGAAAGATTTGACTGTAAATGTGTGTTTCTGTATGAAAGCAAATGCAATCCTGGTCAAGGATGAAACTATTGCTCTCAACACTTGGCAGTAAAATAACACCATAACTTCAGGCCTATAGCCAGATGAAAAGATTAAGGATGAAAAATCGACTGGTTTCACTCTGAAAATCCTCTCATGAATAAAAACAACCTTCTGTTGTGTAATTGAATGAGTATACATTTTTTCAATCCGATTAACCTGGTTGAGAGGTTGACTTTCTGGTATGAGCTTGTTCAGTATGCACAGTATCCAGAAATTATCATTATTACGTATGTTTTATTTATCTATTTTTGACAACCCACGTGAAACATCGGACACGTCAAACACATCTGGATGTACCTAATTGCACACTTGTCAGTAAGAGGCTCTGGTTAGTCCCACATCAGTGTCAGCATTTTGTTCTTGTCTTTGTGATTTTTGGACTTCTGTGTATCCTAATCTAATGTGTGTGATTGGTCTTGGAAATCCCATAAGTCATAAATGTGCCCGAGTTCTGGAAAACAGACAAAATTGACCAAAAAAAAATATCGAGTTTTGAGACATGAATGTATTTTCCCAAAAAACTGCTGCTGTTCTTGGCTGCATACACAGGTGCAAATACATACAGACCCCTTCGAAAGTATTGGGACAGAAAGGTCAATTGTTTTGCTTATGCAATACACTGAAGACATTTGGGGTTGAGGTCAAAACATGAATACGAAATGAATCTAGATGTGTTCAATTTAGAAAATGGCACCTTTAGTTTGAAACAACCCATTTTTTCGAATGAACAGAAATATTGGAACACGTGACTGACCGGTGTTTCTTGTTGTTCAGGTGTGCCCTGTTAGATTGATATTCGAAAAAAAAATTGTGTTGTATTTAAATCAAAAAATGATTTTCACTGGAAGCATAGGGAGCCACCTTGTACCCTGAGCTTCTTGTATCTACACAGCATGGCTGAGCGAGTTCTCCATAGAAACAGCACTGATATGTTCTGCAGCCACACCAAGCAGCATCCAGCTAAGCCTGTGTTCAACTTTTCAGCCCTGAGCTTTGTGCTGCCTCGCCTCAGGACATAACCCCATGCTTGTCTTCTCTCTGTGCACGCTCTCGTCTCTCAGTAAATGCTGTCATACTTCTTTTTTGCTCTTGCACTTTTTCTGTTGCACCCTTTCCCTCTTCGTCATTCCTTCCCCATGTGCCATGCGCTCTCTCTTCTCTTTCTTCTCGGCGTCTCTTGCACACATTGCCCACCCCCTTTTTGTTTTGTGGCTTTCAGTGAGGTTCTATAGAAGCAGTGGGCTTGTTGAAAGGATGGGACTGAATCACAGTGCAAACATGGCAGAACAATGAGGTGAAAAATAGTTGGAATAAAAAAAATCAATGGCAGTCATGTTCTGTAGCCGTGAATTATTTCACTTGGAGTCTGCATCATTATGACCAATAGTCGTGATGTCTTTTGATTCCTTTTTTCTTTGCTTTATATCTCTAAACAATGCAGCCACCAATCTTTCTATTTTGCTGTTGAAAAGTGTGGAATAATGAGTGAAAATAGTTTACTGAAGTGAAACCCGCAAACACTTTGCTAATGAAAATATATTAGTCATTTAAGCCTTGGCCCTCTGAATAGCAATTGCGTGTGTGTATCACAGGAGTGAGGTAGCCTCCATTTTGGGGCCTAGAGAAGGTGAGCTGTAGAGGACAACAGATTAATGGGGGGGGGGGACGACATTTATTTATTTATTTACTTATTTACTTATTTCTTTATTTTAAATAAGTGGTAAAGGATAGAACCCATCTAGATGTTATTCATACTCTCCGAACTCAAAAACTCTGATAGGAAAACAGCGATTGTAGGGTGCTTATGGAAGAACTCTTCGTAGTACGTGTTGTCAGTTCAGATTAATCTCGCATGTTCAGAAAGTTATTTAAGCCTGCTTACCAAAATGCACGCATAAATAGTCAGCTAGTTAGCGCAGTAGAATGAGATTGGAGCACAACCCAATTATTCACAACTCTGAGGATTTATGTCAATGCTGCAGTTTCATTATGCAAATAAATTAATTTGATCTATAATCTCACAGCACATTGGTGCGTAGACTCGCGTCTATCGGTGACTTCATATACAAGTAAAATAGTGTAGAAAGCAAAGCAATCGCATCTGGTGGTTTCCGATGTGCGTCTTTATTTTCTTACCCACATTTTTAATCGTCTAATCTGTGTATTTTGTTCTCCAGCCTGTCAAGCACATTAAGCAAGAAGTAGCTAAAACATTGAGCTATAAATAACTTGCACACCGAGGTTAAGCAGTCCCAAATGACTCACTCTCATCCCAATATAACGGAGTTTGAAATACACCAATATAGAGAAACTCAAGAACACCTCTTCATAGCTACTAGCCGGCGATCATGTCTTCATAACTGAGTAATGAGGATTACTCATCTGACTATCATTCTAACTTATAACCAGTTAGAGAGCAAATGTTCAGCATGGTAAAAAGCTAAATCTCAATCAGTCCTCTTACAGTGTAGGATCAGACTCTGGCAGTCTATTCTTTCACACCAATTCCTTCCTGATAAAGTGCTGAATGTGAGTGACTGTTACAGCACCGTCAGTGTGACTCAGAATCTGCATATTAAAAAGCCCATTTTTAACAACAATAAAGATCTATGCGCTTATTCATTTAGTTTGTTTGACAGAGAGACATTTATACTTTTATTCGTGTAGTTATTTCATGTGATTTTAGCTTGTTTATTTTAAAGATGGAAACATAGTTTTTGAATCTATGTTTAGCCCTCGCTTGCGTGCTCAGACAGTACATTTCTATTAAGCCTAAGCTCAGCTCTGTGACTCATTTGTTTTTCTGCTGCAGTTTGCAGCAGATCTGTTGTGCCAGTGTGCTCAAAGAAGGCCTCATGTGAAGAGCCTCGGCAAAACAGAACTGCATGCCCGTTTTTTTAAAGAACATCGGTGAGAGGAGGTGTTAAGTGCCTTCCAAAAGGGTGAGGATGCGGGTAGGGTTTGGTAGAATACTTAAAATATTGATAGCTGAATAATGAATACACCATTCTAAATGTATTCACTAATGTATCCCATTACAATACATAAATATAACTCATTCAGAAAACCGTTGGAATACACTGTGAAAGGAGGCATGGGAAGCAACTGCCAGTTTAACTGTAGACCCTGTTCTTCTGCATTATTGCGCAGTGGTTTTCTCTGTTAGGATATGGATGATTAATATGGCATTTACTTTGTACATACAATAGTCAGCAATCAACATGAACGGACTGGATCAAGCTGCTTAACCTGAATTTCTTTTTCTTATTTATTTATTTATTTGGCATCAAAAATATTTGAAACCATTAATACACAAATAACAGACGTATATTCATAAGTCTCTGAGGTCCAAGTCAAGTCTCAATTCTCTGAGGTGGAGTCCAAGTCAAGTCTTTGTTCTATTTTTAGCAGTAGTTCTATCAGCTAGTTATTGTAATTAAGTGTATGAGGCTAAATCCATTTTGGAATGATTACTGAACTTCTACAAAATGTCTTGTTTCTTCTAAATTTTTCTAATAATGCACACAAGGTTTTACTTAATTCATTGATCAAGAAACTATTCCTTTCAAACTATTGCATTTGATCCAATAGTTGTCCCTTTAATTACAAGCAAACAACATTTTATAGAAAATTCATGCAAAATATTACTTTTTTTGTCATTTAGTGCAAAATGCCAACGTGTTGTGTATTTTGGGCTATTTGAGTTGCCTTAGTTTGCAGTAGTTCTCAAGCAATGATGGGTAGAGTAGTCTTCCAGTGTGTACCGGCGGTAACAAACTTCTGTGGGTGCGTCTCATTTCTTATTTGTGCATTCTCGTTTCCTTTCCGTGCTTCCCTTGCATCTTAGCTTTACCCTCTTAGGATCTCTCAAGCGTCACTTCAAAGCGATGTCAAGTACTGATGACTGTGCACAGCTGGATGGACCTTACTGCACTTAAGGAATCTGCTGTTATATTGTTCGAGCATGGTTCATACCAAAATTCTTAAAAGCAAAATGCACTGTTAGTATGTGAAATGTCTGGGTTATTCAGCAATTACTTAATAAACAATACATGGTGTCGCATCTTTTGTGCAGCTTTGCATATTCAAACAGGCAAGGATCAGTTAATTGCAATACTCATTGTAAGCATATTTTTATTTAAACATATTTCACACAAAATTCCATCACATCATTAAAGGACGTTTTGTTTGAGATTGGCAGCTGTAAAGGGGAGGTCAGTTTTTTTTGACAAACACTTCGACATAGGATACACCTGTGTATCTTCACTCCTAGCTCCTCTAGAAGCTTCCTCACTCCTCGTTCCTCACCTCCTCAAGGTGCAATTAGAGAATTGATATGGTTGACTTTGATCGATTTCCGGGTCACGGGCTAGAGGACAGACGAGCGAAGAGACGAGGAGTCATCGATTTCAGTATTGAGAAGCACCCTATGCACGGACGCTGCTTACGTATTTCCAGTAGAATCTCAGTCAGCAACTTTACTTCTGTATAGCATATTCCTATGGCGAAGTATACTAGCAGCAAAAACTCTCATACGATTCATTTTACAATGATTAAACTATTATCCATCCATCCATTTTCTATACTACTTATCTTACAGGATCACGGGCAACCTGGAGCCTATTCCATGAGGCACAAGCCGGGTACACCCTGGACAGGGTCCTAATCCATATCAGGGCACAATCACATACAGATTCACGCACCCATTCATTCACGCCAGACATGGGGTTACAGTGGGGGGGAAAAGTATTTGATCCCCTGCTGATTTTGAACGTTTGCCCACGAACAAAGAAATGATCAGTCTATAATTTTAATGGTAGTTTTATTGGAACAGTGAGAGACAGAATAACAACAAAAAAATCCAGAAAAATGCATGCAAAAATGTTATAAATTGATTTGCATTTGAATGAGGGAAATAAGTATTCGACCCCTCTGCAAAACATGACTTAGTACTTGGTAATGACTTGGTAATTACTTGATATTTTCAATGCCCTG
>JAFFST010049624.1:54288-94930 GCA_022414735.1 Noturus placidus
ATCGGGGGCAACTTAGGGTTCAGTGTCATGCCCAAGGACACCCTACGATTGCATATAATACGATTACATATCTACTGTAAATTCAAAATCTTCAATCTTCGAAATTTTCCCATCTCGTAGCTCGAACCTCAGCTCGTTGGTCGAGCAGAAATTTGCCCCGTGTTCCATCTCGTAGGTCGAAAATCTCGTAGGTGGAGCTGCTCGTAGGTAGAGGTACCACTGTATTACTCGCAGGGATGGGGTAAAGACACCTGTATGTGCATCAACAGACAATGCCCTAGTTGATCGTTGTGCTTATTTAGTCTAACTACAAATTCACGCTGCAGAGCAATAAATTCTCCAAAAGTGTGCTGCTGCACCCGTACAGACAGCCACAGGACAGGGCTTTGTCATCTTCAGGAAAAGAAGGCCATACATTATGTTGTACATTAAAGTATCGGTTATAAATATAAGCGAAAACATGTTTTATTGTTTGACATTCATTTTGTAAAGTATGCAAGTGATGCATTAAAAACAACTGAGGATGTACACAACAATGCATTTAGCACATTTCTGGTGAAACACATGGGTACGCCTTTCTTTCCTCTGCCTATAAAGGGTTCAAGGGCTGTTGCTGATGCAGTTCCGATAAGCAGGGTTTCCAATAAAACCTGAAGCAGCTCGTTTCGGTGAATGCGAGGCATGTGATTGACAGCCCTGCAGCTGGGTGTGGGTTGCTAGGCAGTTTGGGAGTGGGAGTATGATCTGTGAAGTAGGGTTGGTAGCCCAGGGAAACTGCGACTGCTGCCATCCCTCTGTTTCCACAGACAGGAGAGCAGAGGAAACCACATTAGACAAGCCAAGGAATAGGACAAGGACGTATCTCTTACAACCACTGATGCGCATGCTCTCTGTGGACAAGGTTGATATTTTGGTTCAATCGATATTCTGTCTTGATGGGTTGCATTCATTAGCTCCAGTTCTGGTCGAGCCAACATATATTTGTGTCTACACAAACCTGAGGCAAATGTTAGATGTATAATACATCTGTGATATCAAATGGTATCACAGATGTATTATATATAATAATTAGTTATCTCAACCTGGAATAAGGAGAAGAAAATAATAGATTGTTAATATTAAATATTAACAGCCGCAACAATCAAAGAGCTTTAGTTTGAAGTCTGATTTTGACTTTATATGAAGAGACATAAAGCAGCTGATTACACAGAATCAGTGGGACTGTTATCAGACTCTACTGCTGAGGATTTCTGTTTTATGCTATCTAGTAGAAAAAGTGATTCTGGCTAGGTCAGCTACATAGTAAAAAGTAAGTCAAATGTATTTATATAGCACGTTTTCCTCAGCAAAGCTGACCAAAGTGCTGAACAGAGTAAGGAAAATAAAATAAACACAATGAAACTAAATAAAAACAGACAGTAGACAATAGTAAAAGTTCAAAGTAAGATCAAAAATCCTGACAGAACAGATATGTTTTTAGTCTCATTTTAAAAGTGGTTATGAAAGGTGCAAGGCGGATGTCCAGTGGCAGTTGATTCCATAGACGGGGGGCAGCAACAGCAAATGCTCTTATCCCCCTTTGTTTTTAACCGTGAATGAGGTTCCCAAACCTACACCACATATTGCACATGTACAAACTGTTGTATACTATTTTGACAAACCGTTTGGTATGGTATTATGCATTTCCTTCAATTTTTTTTATTTTATTTTTATAAAATGGCTGTCATTTAACTTGATTGACAGCTCATGATCTGCTCTATTTCTAGCTCCAGCCTCATGTTCCTGTTCAGTACATATGGTACACAGGTAAATTAAGCATGGGTACTTATTCATGGGACTCATCACTTGTCAGTGAGAATAACAAAATATGGATCACTGGTTGATTTGTTACCATACCCTGCCTACCACACTGCCTAGGGGGAAAAGTTCTGTGAATAGATCATTGAGACTAGGGGTAAATACATGACGAGTGTTTATTAGATCCATTCACCAGCTCTGTCCTGTTGGCTCGTTCTGCATCAGATCACTTCATGCTTCTGCATTGGACCAGTAGCCCACTGGTCTGACTCCCAGCTCTGTGTGAAAGGTAACCGTATACTAGAGAGAAAAGGAGAACGAGTGAAAGAGCGGGGATCTGGAGCAGTGATAGAGAAAGGCATGTGAGATGAGAGGGGCGGTGAGGACTGATAGTGTGCTTAAGTAAGCAGAGAGGAGGAAGTATGCAGGGAGCCCATAATGGATGGAGTGATGAAGAGAGAAGTGCAGGAAGTGGAAGCAGGGGAGTGAATGCATAGGCGGTACACAAGGAAGGGCAGGCAGACATTTCGCCTCCAGGCCAAACATTACTGGCTCCAGGACATGTAAACAGTACGTGCACGTCAGTCTGCATGTTTTTGTGTGATTGTTTATAAGGGTGAGAGAGACTGACATTAACATTGTGGACTTACAGAAGTGACTTGTAATCTCCATAAAAAACATATTCTCATGCTAGTAAAAATGGGTCAGGGTCTAAGGATACCATCAGCCTGGTAAACCCTGTTAGAGAGCAGTTAGCACAATTTGTTGGTACTGCATACAATGTCTCTGTTGTTTGAAGTCTTTGGTGTTTGGACACCTGGGAGAAGTTCATTCAGTACTAGAACAGAGAAGAGTCCTGATGCACGTCTTTCTTGTACCTTGAGAAATGGTGGGTTGAGTTAAGCCATGTTGGAGGCAGAAGTGAGTGAGGTGCAGAGTGAGTGGGGTTTGAAGTGCATTCAAGTAGGCATGAGGTCTGTGTGGGGCTTTTTAGGCAAGCATCAATGTTTTAGTTTGATGCACACAGCTACAGAAAGCCAGTAAAGGGAAACTCGAGGAGTTTTTGGATCAGTTATAGTAGTTATAGTAGTGGCCTCTAGAGAGAAATGGCCAAATCGTCCTGATATTATAAACACACACATCCTGTGCATAAAATGTAAATGTGTGTGAAGCTCTGTCTGTCTGTCTGTCTCTCTTGCTCTCTGTCTGTCTGTTTGTCTCTCTCTTGCTCTCTCTCTCGCTCGCTCTCTCTCGCTCTCTCTCTCTCTGTCTAGAGTGCTAGGATGAGGGATCATGTTATTTGAAACTCTTTACTCAAGCATGTATCTGGAAGAAAATGGACTCAGGAGGGCAATATCAGCGGGACAGTAGTAGTTGCATTTTGATTGATGTTAGATTGAAAATGGATTAAATAGGAAGCATATTTGTTCAATCACATTGGAAAAAAAACCCAATTGATCTCAATTATGAGCAGATTTGTTTGTGTTCGTTTGTGTTGACTAGTGTGCAGGGTTGGCAAACTGTTGTGGTTGAAATGACATGCATGTTGATTATGGTTGCATGATGCTGTGCAGATTAGATGCAGAGGGAAAGGACCTCTGTGTGCTTGTGTGTGTGTTTATTTGACGTCAGAGACAGTAAAGCCTTGCTTTCCATGCTACAACCCAGTTGGCTTTGCTGGCTCACATACAGCATTTCCAGCTTATCTTATGCAGTCATCGGGCGGCTGTGGCTCAGTCGGTAGAGCGGGTTGTCCACTAATCCACTAATCGTAGGGTTGGTGGTTCGAATCCCGGCCCGGGTGATCACATGCCGAAGTGTCCTTGGGCAAGACACTGAACCCTAAGTTGCCCCGATAGCAAACTAGCACCTTGCATGGCAGCTCTGCTACCATTGGTGTGTGTGTGTGCTCTCATTTGTAAGTCGCTTTGGATAAAAGCGTCTGCTAAATGAATAAATGTAAATGTAATCACATTTTGCTGTGATCTCCTACTGTTTGCATTCTGAGGGTTTTGAGATGTTGTTGTGACCTTTTTAATGATTTATTGCAAGCAGTAGGGATGTAGGCTGCTATTCTGATGATTTGATTTCAGCTCCAGTAGGCCGTGAGAGGCAGGTCTTTGGATGTCATCTATTATTCGGTCATTCATTTTTCAGACTACACCTCCAAATACCAAAGGAACGTTCGATATATATAAGTCCATTGAACTGTAGTGTCATTGCAGGAAAGAGTTGATATGTTCTGGAAGATTCTGTGAGCCAGACCAAGATTCATCACAGCTTGGAAAGCTTAAGCTTTACGTGCTGTTCTGAATATTAACAACTTCCTATTCTCCGGAAACTTGGAAAGGTCTGTAGCTACATTCAAACAAAGAGTCTCAGATACTGACCACACTTTACCTCTCTCTGTCCCCTCAGTGGACCAACGGCCTATGCACCGTAAAGACGCCATTTTCATTACTCTGGCATCTGTCTCAGTCGTAGCCGTGATCATCGTGGCAGTCTTCTTTGGCTACCGCATGCTGGCAGGTGAGATAGAATACCTACTGCATGACAGTGGATCTCAATGAAATTGATAGTGATTTGAGTGTGTGTGTGTGTGTGTGTGTGTGTGTCATTGGCTTTTCAGGAGACCGTAAACAGGGTCTGCACAATATGGACATGATGGAGGCAGCAGCATCTGAGCCCTCAGTGGATTTAGACAGTCTGAAGCTGTTAGAGGTTAGATCTTCACTCTAATCCCTAACGTTTTCTCTATACTATACAGTTTATATCAAATATTCATCTGATGGTCTTTTACAGCTGATTGGCCGTGGCCGCTACGGCTCGGTTTACAAAGGCTCTCTGGATGAGCGTCCAGTCGCAGTAAAGGTCTTCAGCTACACGAACCGTCAGAACTTTGTCAACGAGCGAGCCATTTACCGCATCCCCCTGTTAGAGCACGACAACATAGCCCGCTTCATCGTAGGAGACGAGCGTCTGACAGCGGACAGCCGCATGGAGTACCTGCTGGTCATGGAATATTACCCACATGTGAGTACTAATCCATTCGCCACTGCAACTCACCCAGCTCTGACTGGATTGTGTAAGAGAGTGTAGAATTTCCCTTGCTTACCTTCAACTGACCTTATTTCTGTGCTTTCATTTTAAACACCTCTTAATATTTTTGGCCATGATGAGAGCGGAGTCAGATGTCCAGCTGGTCTATCTGGGCTGGGAATTTTTCTAGATTCAGATGTTGTTACAGCAGGCAGTAGGAGAAGGGTGTGTTGTGTACCAGCTCATTGTGCTCTCCCACTCTTGCTCGCTCTCTGTCGCTCTGTCTCCCACTCTCTCTGTCGCTCTCTCTCTCTCCATCTCTCTGTCGCTCTGCCTCCCACCCTCTCTGTCGCTCTGCCTCCCACCCTCTCTGTCGCTCTGCCTCCCACTCTCTCGGTCGCTCTGCCTCCCACTCTCTCGGCCTCCCTCGCTCTCGGCCGCTCTGCCTCCCTCGCTCTCGGCCGCTCTGCCTCCCTCGCTCTCGTGCTCTCACTTGATTTCTTTTTCTGTCTGTCACCTCTTTGTGTTGAGTTAATGATAGCTGACTGCATTTGAATTACAGAATTGTTTAGCTTTTTAAAAAAAATATTATTTAAATACTTAACACTACATACAACTTACCACTGTCGACAGTTCAATCAGACTAACAGTTTAATTACCCATCCCTTAGACAAGTTAGATTAATGACGAACAACTGTGTGCTTCCTGGCTCCTCTGATCTTGAAAGCAGCACATTCTTGCACAGTGTAACATGTTGCAACAGGCACACCTGTCTAGCATGTGTGTATGGGTGTGACGCAGGTATGAATGTTTCTTCTGTTGTGTCTGAACAGACATACATTACGCTGTTCACACACTGCCCCGTTTGTTCTTGTTTCACTAGACTGCTAATTATTTACCTTGGGTGGAATTACATTCGCAGCTTTAAATTCGGGGTGTTTTGGGGGAGTACTCAAAGGCAAATGTTTGCATTTCCTCTCAGAAAAAATAACAGTTCTTAGGCTGACTGAGAAGACTCTAAAGACTTCTTATGGGGTAGAAAGTGTCCCTAGTGGGGTTAGATCTGGAGCCTGGTGGTTTTGTGTTATGTGCACTTACACTCCACAATTGACTATTGTGGGTAACCATTATCATACTAATCGCTGTGGCCATTAGGGCTGCAACAAATAATTGATTAGTATAATGATTAAAACTATTTAGAAAGGTAAAAGCATTCATTTAGTTTATAGTGGAGTTGGTCGGTCTTTTGCAGGAACAATTGTTCTTGATTTCCCTGCATTAAAATGATTGTGTCACAGCTCAGTTAGCTTAGCAGTGTTTATAGAAATACGTTATGTGTTAGCATGAAGGGTAAACACTACACCATGATACTTATTAGGAACTTGGTATGAATATTACCAACCCCCACATGAGCACTGAGGGTGAGTACGTCATTAAAATGTCTCAGCCTAAATGGTGTGTGTGTGTGTTTGTGTGTGTGCACTTTTGTAGGGTTCTCTGTGTCGGTACCTGAGTCTTCATGCCCTAGACTGGGTGAGCTGCTGCCGTCTCGCCCATTCAGTCACCAAAGGACTGGCCTACCTACACACCGAGCTGCTAAGAGGAGGTCAGGGTCACCTTCAGCTTCTGTACACATACACACAAACATAATCTCCAATCTTTCTCTCAGATTCACATTTTACACACATTCATTTCTTATACTCAACTCTGGTGGATAAGAAAGCTGCACATGCTGATTAGAAAATTTCACCAGAATTCAGATGAGACTCAGTGGCCATCTGTCTTGGCTTATGTTTCATACAGCAAACTGCACAAATACATGGCATGTATCTGTTTGGTACTTTGATTTATGGAGTTAATACCTTTAACATCAATAAGGATCACTAGAACTGCATCAGCGCCTTCTGCCTTAATTCTGTTTCAAATGAAGAGTAACTCTGTTCCCATCTGCTAGACGTTGCCAGGTAAGCTAACATTGAGCAGGGTATACAAGTGTAGTCCACCCTGTTGTGTGTGGTTGTTACATACTTTTAACCACACCGGATTACAAAAGCAATGCAAATCCTCCCATGAATCCACCTCAGGGACACTGTGATTTGCACATCTAGGTCACACATTTCATTCTTTTTCTTTCTGAAATGAGAATCGGACATCGGGCCATATTTCATACTGCGTCATTTTGTTTGAAAGAACAGTGGCCCTCTTGTCAAATCCCAGTACATACAATGTACCAGTGAAAAATATATCCAGGCAGGCATTTTATGTCGAAAGTGCTACTTATTAGGACTGAGGAAGAAAGAGAGAGAACAGAAATGGTGAGCTTGGGGAGTCTGCAAAATTTTAGCAGCTCTGCAGTCACCAGGTCTTTTAAAGGACCAACAGCAGGAGCAGTATAGATAAGGTGGGGCTAATTTGTGTCTTTTGCTCCTGTAGTTGTCCTGGTAATGGCAGTGTGCCAAAGAGCTGTGGCAGGTATCCTTACTGGGTCTCCGTCTGGCTCAACTCTATGCTGACTGACACCCCTCCCCTAGCTTTGATTTCATTAGAGCCTGAAGTTCAGACACAGACAAGCATTAGAGGAGCATGGGCATTCACTGCCATTACACCAACTGCTGCAGTGCCACCTGGTGGCTATCTGTACAATGTGCATGTTTTTGGGTACTAATGGAGTTTTTTGCTACATTACAGCATGTCTTAGGACAGACCTTGTTTCTCAAAAATACCTGGCAGCCTTTCTGTAGAAATAGTGCCTAAGGCTATAAAGTCACCAGGTTTTGCTCTATAAGGAGCAAGAGATTAAAACCTTACTGTGATTTATTGTTGTTATTATTATTATTATTTTTATTATTATTATTTTTATTATTATTGTTGTTGTTGTTGTTGTTAATTATTTCTAAATACAGTTTTCGGGGTTACATTTCTCACATTAGCTTTTCTTTATAGTATTGCTTCTCATATTCGTCACCTTTTTCTCAGATAGATTGATTTGACTTTTTGTTAGTAGCAGTGAAACGTATTTCTCATTTGCGACCTAATCATTGGGATGTGCAATGAGCAGCATTACATTACATATGGCATTAATCTTTGTATTGTTAGTAGCATAAGTGTAGAAAATCACTTGCTTTATGTAGACATTATCTGATTCTGATAAGCTTTTCCTGTGGCTGAATTTCAAATGGTTTTCTTTTGGTCTTCTAAGTTCTACAGAGCTGTTATTTTATACCCTATCAAGAGCATATATAGTTAATATGAATTTATTTTTGGAATTTGCCATGAGTACAATTTAGTTAAATTCTAGCAACAAAACATTACTCTGCTAAATTAAATAAGTAAGTAAATTAGAATAAAATTTCTGCTAAAATTGATATTGCTTCCTTATAGTTAACTTTTCTTAATACAGCAACACAAATTTCACATACTATTGTTTAGGGCGGCTGTGGCGCAAGTGGTAGAGTGGGTTGTCCACTAATCGTAGGGTTGGTGGTTTGATTCTCGGCTCGCATGACTCCACATACCGAAGTGTCCTTGGGCAAGACACTGAACCCCAAGTTGCTCCCGATGGCAAGCTAGCACCTTGCATGGCAGCTCTGCTACTATTGGTGTGTGTGAATGGGAGAATGAGACACAGTGTAAAGCGCTTTGGATAAAAGCGCTATATAAGTGCACCATTTATGTGATACAAAGACGTAGTGCACCATCAATAGATACATAGTCCCTTAATCTGCTGTAACAGAAAATAAAGCTAATGAAAACAATTCCCTCTCTGTCTTAGATACGTATAAACCTGCAGTCTCACACCGGGACCTGAACAGCAGAAACGTTCTGGTCAAGAACGATGGCACATGTGTGATCAGTGATTTCGGTTTGTCCATGAAACTAACAGGAAACCGTCTTGTCCGACCTGGAGAGGAGGAGAACGCTGCCATCAGTGAGGCATGTTGATCAAAATTTATGTGCAAATTATGTTTCATATAATGGCCCCATTTAATCGTCTGTGCTGTCTTTTTTTTTTTTTTGTTCTTTAAGTTCAAAGCTCATTCTGAGGTGTACTATGCACATATGCTGCCATCTCCTTTCTCATACCAGTGTTGTGCCCCTGTGTAGGTGGGTACAATCCGCTACATGGCCCCGGAGGTGCTGGAAGGAGCAGTGAACCTGAGGGACTGTGAATCAGCTCTAAAGCAGGTGGATATGTATGCTATTGGCTTGATATACTGGGAGACCTTTATGCGCTGCACAGACCTTTTCCCAGGTGAGCTCTAGGAGTCTATATAATATGTATTATGCTTACTAAGCGAAATGGCTGTAGAAAGATATGAGCTACTTTTAGGAGCTTTTCTATAGCATGCTGTATTCTCTACCAGGGATATTTAACCAAAATGTTCTGGATAAACACCTAAGACAAGTCAAATGGATTTATAAAGCACATTTAAAGACAACAGCAGTTGATCAGAAGTGCTGTACAAACCATTAAAATTCTGCACATTAAATGACATTATAACACAAAAGAATATACTTAGAGATGGAGCAGACCTCACGGGAAAAGGCAGACTGTTCTAACATGACTGAATGGCGAAACAGTTACTTTTTTAATGCTTAACCACTGATGATTATGGATATAAATAAAACACTCTGAAGCGATTTTCTTTCATAGTGGTTCTGCATGTTGTCAGTTTTGACTAGCGGTATAGACAGTCTCAGACTTCTAGGTCTTTAAACATGTTTTTTGTTAACATCTGGGGTTTTTTTTAAAGCCATGTCATTGATTTGCTAATCAGACCAAAGAGGGTAAATTAAATGAAAAATCTAAGAAAGTCTATTAAAAAAAAAAAAAAAAAAATCCTCCCATTTGTGACCTAATGTTCCTCACCCTCTTGCTAGTCTCTGGCCTGATGCCTTCAGCTAAATAATTTACATAAAGGCACATGACTGTATAGAAAGCGGAGGATCTACTACAGAATCCGAGCTGGATCATGTTGAGAGAACTAGAATTGCAGATATGTTGGTCAGTTCTACTACAGTACTTTTTTCAAGTATTAGGTTTAGTCCACTGAAATACTTTTGCTCGGTGCTCATCCACACGGCAATCTCATAGTTGACAGTCTCGGGTATATACTTTTTTGTTAGTTACTATGGTTTTCTTGAATAAGGCAGCACTACCTGTGTAAGGCTTTTTGAGTTCAGTCATGGTAATCTGCTGCCCTACAGTGTTATGCATTCCACGGTGGATTGAAGTCAATGTCTAATTAATCGTCTATATTATTCATGAGCTGAACCTGTACTAATGGCACATAGTCAGACTTATTGTTTTTACTTTCAGATTTTACACTATTTTACATTTGGTGTTATAACTGTGTGTGTGTGTGTGTGTGTGTGTGTGTGTGTGTGTGTGTTTCCAGGGGAGACCGTACCAGAGTACCAGATGGCTTTTCAGGCAGAGGTAGGAAACCACCCATCCTTTGAGGACATGCAGGTTCTGGTTTCCCGAGAGAAGCAGAGGCCAAAGTTCCCCGAAGCTTGGAAAGAGAACAGTCTGGTGAGATTGCATGTTCAGTTTGTTTAAGAGAAACAACCTAATTTTTGGCACCCTAGTGTGCTTCAGATCATCATAGCAACTCGGCATATGTATTGGTTTCTTTCGATCCCAGAGTTAAGAACCCTCTCAGTTTAGTATTTGTAGCTGAGCTGCAGTTAATCATAAAAACCTGCAAGCACAAAAGACTGCAGGGAATTAGCATGGTTTTGTGTATACAGATTCGTTTTACTGAAGTGTGAAAGGCTGTTTGTTCAGCGTATGATTGTATACAATCCCCATCTCTCTTATTAGGCGGTTCGTTCCCTAAAGGAAACGATGGAGGACTGTTGGGATCAGGATGCAGAGGCTCGTTTAACAGCTCAGTGTGCAGAGGAGCGCATGGCAGAGCTGCTTCTTATCTGGGATAGGAACAAGTCAGTCAGCCCCACGGTCAACCCGATGAGCACAGCCCTTCAGAATGAGAGGTCTGCTAATACACGCAGCCATCTAAGCTTTCTGTGTGACTTCACATGAGCACTAATTTCTGAGAGCACTGTCTAGTTGTGGCGTCCGTTGTGATGTATTCATAAATAAACATGGATGATTATTTATGAATGAACTAAGATTTTAAATTAGTCTAAATAGGTCAAATGTATGGATATTGGAAAATTTTTGAATATCCACGAATCTCTCTACTGTTTTAAGTCGTTCGCTTCTTGTCCTGTTGTAGGAACCTCACACACAGTCGCAGGGTTCCAAAGATGGGACCTTATCCAGACTACTCCTCCTCCTCATACATCGAGGACCACGATGGCATGGTGAAGAACCTTCCTGGAGACACGTCCACCTCAGGTACATCCTCAGTGAGTGGCATTGGTTTGAGTGGCCCTGGCACAGGGGGCACAGGAGAAAAGAACAGGAACTCCATAAACTATGAGAGACAGCAGGCACAAGCACAGGCACGTCTCCCAAGCCCTGAGACCAGCGGAGCCAGTCTGTCCACGAGCACCACCACTACCACAGCAGGCCTCACCCCCAGCACAGTCATGTCCACCATCTCTGAATCAGCCCCATCTGAGGAGGTTGGAGCAGGCCCAAGTGTGCCTGTCTGCCTGCAGCTCACCCAGGAAGACCTGGAGACCACCAAACTGGACCCTAAGGAGGTGGACAAGAACCTGAAGGAGAGCTCTGATGAGAACTTGATGGAGCATTCTCAGAAGCAATTCAGCGCTCCTGATCCACTCAGTACGGGAAGCTCCAGTCTGCTGTATCCGTTTATAAAGTTAGCAGCTGAGGTGAACGCAGGAGCCGGAGGCGGGCATCAGGCTGAATTTGGAGCAGGTAGCGATGGGGCATCGAGTGTTGCACCCACCATATTTCCCCTTCCAAAACAACAGAATCTCCCCAAGAGACCGACCAGCCTGGCTCTTGGCTCCAAAAATCCCAGCAAGGAGTCTTCCTCCTCCCGGCTCAAGTTTGGCAGACACAAGTCCAACCTGAAGCAGGTGGAGACTGGTGTGGCTAAGATGAATGTGGTGGCTGCAGCAGAGCCTCATCCAGTCACGCTAACCAATAACGGGCCAGGAGTGAGAAGCGGAGCTGGAGTGCTGCTGCTTAATGGATATGCAGGTGCTACCAGTAGTGCCAGCAGCTCCTTAGGGAACACAAACCCAGCTGGGCCACAGGGTGAGGGAGGTGGCCTGCCTTTGCTCCAGAGCCAGCTAAGTGGGGATGACATTCGGCTGAACATCAACATCAACTCCAGTCCTGATGAGCACGAGCCCCTGTTGCGCCGAGAGCATACAGGCCGCACCAACTCCAACAACAACAACAACAGCAACGTCCACACTGCAGTTTGTGCTGTGCCAGTCACAAGCGCAATACCTGCGGGACCTGCCCCAGGAGAGCTGCAATTACTACAAGCAAAGACAGAAGCCCCTCTGAGACAGGACAAACCCAGGAGACCAGAGAGACCCAACTCCCTGGACCTGTCGACCACTGCACAGGACTCTTCTGTGTCAGGTGAAGCGCTACTTCCATGTTGTCTCTTATTTTCACATTTATCTCTCTGTTTTCTGTCCATGGTTGAATTGCATGCATTTTCTGAATACATGTGGTTCCATGCAGCTTGTCGTTTTAACATTGATGAGCGGAGAAACCACATCGCTGATGTAAAGCTGTTCCTGCTGCTAGAAAGACTTGATGACAGCACTTTGTGCTGCATTTATTTTTGTTTTCTCTACCTTTAGAGAACTTCGAGATTGGTGAGGTGACAACTGGTGACAGCTGTTCATAGAAGTTCTTAGCATTGGGAAGTAATTGCTGTGGTATAAGAGGAAGAACGTGCTGTTATATTTTAGGGTGGTTACAGTGCTTTTGTTTCAACACTAAGCAAATTCACATCACTTTGTTGTTGATTATTTTCCTGTAATAGGACACCCTGTTCTGTTTTATTCATATATATGATATGAATAATTAATCATTATGAACATTACTAGCCTACTAATGGAAGCCGGTAGAAGAGCTGAGAGAGCACTCTGGCTAATCTAGAGTCACTCAACACATACTGACATGTTTAACCAGATTAGTTTACTTAACGTTAATACACGGATACCTGGAGCCTCGTCTAAAAGGCAGAGTCGTTTTTGACAAATAATTTACAATTTCCATATTTAAAGGACCAACACAAAGTATTGTATTTCTGTTTGATGATTGCTTTAAATTCTTGAAGTGTCTTTACACTGGAGCCAGACAGACTCTGCTTGAGTAGAGATTATCTGATTGGATCAAAACCAACTTTCGATCTCAACTAGTACATTTAAAATCCTGCCTATTCATACTTTCAAGGTGAACAAGTCTGTCCTGAATATTATTATGATGCGTTATTATATCTTCTTTGCCACATCGCTAAAACCAGTGTTTCGAATCTTTGAGGACCACTTGTGGCATGCAACAGGTCTATCTCTCCTGCGCTTTCTCATCTCTCCATCTCTCTCACTGCCATCTTTTCTCTTCTCCGTATCTTAACATTTCTTACCTAGTGTCTTACCTTTCTTACCCACAAACAGCCCCCCCCCCCCGTGTGTGTTCCTGTGCTGAGTGTCCTTCTCTAACCGGCCAATTAGCACTACCGCTTTATTCAACAAGAGAACGCCGGTCTATCGCTCTCCCTTCCTCTGTCCCTCTTTCTCTTTGTTCTTTTATTCTCTTGTTTGCCTGAAGTGGAAAGGGAGGGAAAACGTCTCGGGCTGATAAGGATTCAGAGGGCGTTCTGCTACAGTTGTAAACAGCGATAATGTACGATGTATGTACCAGAAAACATGGTACAGTTGGATGGTGCAGGAAGCTTATACTGAACATTCAACTAAATATAGCTGTGTGTTTATATACATTGAGGATGCTCTCGATTCTTGTATAGTATTATTTAGTGGTGGGTGGAACATGCACAGATTGTAAACCACTGGAAATCTTCAATCTAAGTTGAACAAAAATAGAAAGACAACGTATAGTTCCTTAAATATGTTACACGTTGCAAATTTCCTACATACACAGCAAAGCATGAAATGACCGACCGAGTGTGGGTGTTTTGTTTTTTTTTTTGTCTGCTTTAAGGCTTGTTTTGTGCTTTCAGCATTTAACATGGGAAGGAATCGACACTCCCTGCAATCAAAAAGTAGATTCATGCATATAACACGATGACCGAGAGCCGCATGCTGCCAGAACACAGGCCACAACCTTGATTACGCCCATGTTGACGCCAGTGCAGTCCATTAAGCATAAATTATAGGTGTTTTTTTTTTATTTTTTTATTTCCGCATGGTAGCTGAACAAAAAATTATAAAAAGGCCTGACTAGAACTGATGAATTTATCTGGCTCCATAAAGAAGATATGAAGGATATTTATTTTGGTACTCCTACTGGACTGTTTATCGGTCACGTACAAGATATACAAGGTTTTAGTACATGTTCTTGAATTTGTTGTATTTCAATTATAACACTGCTCAAATAACGTCCAGAATTCTTTCTCTGGTGCCTACTGTAATGTTAAAAGGTGACGTGAGCATGCTTAGTAAAAAATGAACATTAATTTTTAGATTGTATTTCCATGCATGACTATAAACTAGTACTGTAATCATAGACATTTATCCCATTGCTGTTACTAACTGATATGGAATAAAATGCAGCTGCATTCACAAACTTGGTCACAGTTGTGTAGTTAGCTAACTTCCTGTCTCTCTCTTTTTCTTACAGGTGAGAGCTCCTCTCAGGAGGGAAAAGCCGCATCGGCGGAGAAGATAAAGAGACGTGTGAAGACGCCTTACTCGTTGAAGCGGTGGCGCCCGTCCACGTGGGTCATCTCTACAGATACATTGGATGGAGAAGTCAACAACAACGGGGCAGGTGGAGGGCAGGGTGCAGCAAGCGCTACTCGCTCTAAATCCAGCACTGCCGTGTTCCTGGTTGGAGGGGGAACTTCCACGGCAACCCTCTCCTCTGACCCGCCTGGCATGACCTGCCTATAAACTTATACCCTGCGAGAAACAGCCACAAGGAGCTTATTGATACTGGAGGGTTTGGCAGCATGTTATAGGAGGAAGAGAAAACAGTTTTCTAAGATACGATTTGCAAGCACTTAACATCGTGGTATTTCTTGAAATTATCTGCCTTTTTTTTTGTTTGTTTGTTTGTTTTTTGAAGTAATTGCTTTAAACCGAACCCAGCTATGCAGCATCATTGGCTTAAAATGCTTCCATTATTTTTGTTGTCCCGTTGTAAATCAAAGTATGATTGCGTGTCTGGTTGTTTGATAATTACTTTCTTGTATTTGTTGCACTTTTTTATAATCATGATCTTAATCATATAGATATGTCTGATGTCTGGGACCTTGTTTAAATCTGGTCTTAAAACGATTTAAAAAAAAAAAAAGACGGGGAAAGAGAAAATGACAATTTGTTGATTTCACAATCATGCTAGACTGTTTATATGGACATAAATGAAATATAGTCCATATAAAAGTTGATGGAAGGTGCAGTGGTCTCTAAGACCTTTTTAACTGCAATAGCATCTGTTATGTTTAATGCATAGTACATTCACGCATTTGTCATATGTAATATGTACACGTATCCCCCATGTTTGTATTACATTCTGAAATGTGCAATAGGCTTTAGCTTTGAGGTGCTCATTTTGTTCTGTATGTCACAGCATTTTCCATTTGTTAGCATATTCTAAACTAAACGGTGCACTTAGCTGGAATCTTCTGTCTTTTTAAGCACCGCTGTCTGCAGTTAAGAAACATCTCATGGATGACAATCCCTTCTTATCAATTCTGAGAGGGAAAGGTAAAAATGATTTGTGGGTGTGTGCGCACGTGTCTGGTTTTTCACCCCTGTCGGAGGGGCACAACAAGTTTGAAGGATGGAAGATTTTCAATTCTGTTACAATCTGAATCAAGCTCTATCTCAGTCTGATCTCTGGAATAATGTTCTCCCTTATTAGCAGAAGTACATACTTCACTCGTTTAATTGTTTCGAAAAGATGTGGACTAGGTTTCTGCAAGGAACCGCTACGCAGGTGTGTTTACGTGAACAGTCTGACACTTTACTCTCTGCATAAGGATCTGTGCTAGAGTGCTAGATCAGATGTGACTCGATACTTCTGCAGAGGACTGATATGAGAAAATGGACATGTCGTAGGTTAGGTGTTGCTCTCTGCATTCCAGTCACAAACAGCAGCGTGGACACAAAGGATGTACTTCAAATGTAATTTATATCTAATGTTACACTACATAATCCTGGAACTAATGTGTACATTATTGTGCATATTACAGCTACTTTAGTTCATCAACCTCTGTTTATGACAGCTGTTCTGAAATGACAAATATGGTCAATTGTGGTCATGGGTCGGATATCAGAGTAATCTTGAATTGGTGGTTAGCTTTCATTTCAATATGCGTACAATCATACTGTCAGAGGGAGGTTGAGTCTAGGTGAGTGATATACACACTGCACACGATGATGCATACACAAGGCTGTTACTTCAGAATTTAGTTATGTTTTATGTATTTTCCTTTCTTTTTTATTTTAACAGTGCCAAGGGCCAAACCTCAAGGCTGTATGTCCAGATACTTTATTTTTTATGTTCTATTATATTAGTCTAATGAATATAATCATACATTGCATCCCTTTTGAGTTTGTTGGTAGTTTAAGGATTGCACGGTCATCCATCTCTGTGCTTCAGTATCATTCATGTGTATGAGCAGTTTGAACAAATGTTGCTAGATAATCCTGGTAAACTAAACGAAATCTCAGTGCTACTATACTCACCCTTGTTAATAATTTCTGTGTTAAACATTGCATCACACAATTTAGTGAAATATTCCTCATTTTAAATACAGTTGAGGAGTTTACTCCACCTCCCGCCCACAATTACTGATGCATTTTGCAGGCTCAGATATGAGCCCATTGAAATAATTATGTAGTGATGCTACATAATTAGGAAAACCTCTTGTATTGCAAAGCAAAACTAGCCCTTATAGAGACTGACTTAAAATGCACAATTAGCATACTTTATGCTCTGAATTTTCAGTTATCCTCTTAAGTAAAAAAAAAAAAAGTGCCACTTATCGCATAACAGTTTATTCACCGGACTATGCTAGAAAACCATTCACTGACAAACTTATTATTCATGAAAAGTATCTATTTTACTTCCTCTGCCCGAGTTGTTTAAGCTGAAATCTTAGTTTTGTATGTATGTAATATAGGTTCACCGATGTGGTGTACATATCTGTATAGTGTGCTTTTGCTTGCACATATACACAAGGCTCAACTGTTGCTGTGGGACCAAGAACAATGTTATAACACTGTGATATTTATCTCTAGATAAAATAGCACAGTTATGTCAGACAGATATTACTTACTAACTTTTTATGTACATGCCATTTTCATCTCAAGCCAAACGGAAGTGATTACCCCAGTAAAAAAGGGTTTTATTCCCAGTTTTATTCCTAGTTCTCAATTACTGATCATCTAAAAATGCCCACAGGATTATTGATGCAGAATATGTTTGAGTCAAACCTCTGGTCTTCTTATTGAATTATGTCACTGCTTTTTACAGCATATTGCTAAATGATTAACATTTACAGGTGCCCGTGTACAATGCTGATTAGACTAAAACCCTGTGTGTTTTGTACTGATTATATTGAGTGCATTTGTTTAAGAACCAGAATTCACACCATGTGGTGTTCTCTAGATCAGTTAAAAAAAAAAATCTGGTTTATGGAGATCTCCCTTCTTTTTACAGAACTTTGTTCCAACCTTAATCCAGCTAAGATGATCCGGCTAATCAGGTAAACTGATTATCAGGTGCACTGGTGCTGGATTAGGGCTGTAACTGAATTCTGTAAGAAGGTGTGATGTTTAGAACAAGGGTTAATGATTACTTCTCTAAAGGAAACATTTGGTCATGAGGTTGTCACATTCAAACTATTTATGTAAACACAGGCAGTGTTTGTTTTATTATTATCATCTGAACTGTACCCCTTTATACCAGATAAATATTAACCATAATGGAAGTCTAATCAAGCATTTTTATATAGATTTTTCATCCCCAAACTCACTAAAAACAACAAGAAAATGTGCTGTTTTGTTAATCCCAACAACCACTGCAGCTCTTTTCAAATTCAGGCAGGCAGATGCAAAAATTTATCAGTGTGTCATTTTATCATCAGGAATAAACTAGACTAACAGATTTTCTTTACGTGTATGTATAAGAGAGCATGGAAACTGTGTGTTTGTTAATGATGGGCTGCTGTTATTTTTCTTTCTTTTTCAGTCATCGAATTCATACTGATGCTAATGGCTTCACTGAGAACAGTGGCTGAAATTATTGCAACAAAAAGCCACTGAAATGTTTTCTATTGCAACTTGTAAAGTAAGCGCTTTGAGAAAAGAACAAATAACTACTCTGTTTAGTCTACACAAAAAAATGTTTTAATGCCATTTAGAAATAAAGCTTGCTGTACAACCCTGCATTACTCGGTTGATTAAAGACTATATTAAAGAAGCCATACCTCGTTTCCTTCTTTAATGTTCAACCAAAAAATGAGTGCTGCATTCTTTTCACATAATTGCATGCAATACATAGTTACGGTATGGGGAAGTGTATTTATCTCAATTTAATTGAAATGTACTAACAATAGATAGTCTCAACTCAGCTTTACAAAAATCCAAATGTAAATCCTTAATGAGCAAGCCACAGGTGCCAGTGCTAAGGAAAAATGTCCTGATATGATGACCACGAGAAGAACCAGACTTGAATGGATCCGTGCTCTTCAGGGTGACCTCGGATAGTGTGATTATTAATCATTACTCTTTCACAACTGAGCATGTCGTGAATGGGTTGAACACAGGACAGGCTTGATGATTACAGTCCTTAGCAGTATGCAGGTGAGATTATTCACTGGAGAAAAGGTGAGACTTGAAGTGTAACTGTTTAGGGCAGTGGTCACCAACCCTCTACCTTGAGACCTTTACATTTATGGCATTTGGCAGACACCTTTATCCAGAGTTACTTCCATTTATCTTGTTTATACAAACAGCAGTTGAGGCTTAAGGCCCAGCAGTGAAAGGTTGGGATTTGAACCTTCTGTCTTAATCACTGAGCTACAACTGCCCTACTTTCCTACAGGTTTCATAAGACATACCTGTTTTAGTTGGTCAAGAACCTCTTAAGGCAATGATTAGAAGATCAGGTGGGTATGTTTACAGTTCGAGCTAAAGTCTTCAGGAAGTTAGATCTCGAGGAACAGGGTTGGTGACCACTGATTTAGGGTAGGGATGTGAGACAATCTACATAAACAGAAGGTAAATCATGTTTGCAAAAGGGGGAGAGGATCCACAGCAGTATCACAGCATTTTGACCACAGGAGGGTGTTGAAGCCACAGCATCAATGCAAAAGCACGTGTTCCCCACAACAAAGCCATTTCCAAACGATGGAAAATAAAGATGGCGCTAATAACAGGGAGATCAATGCGTAATCATAATCTGTCCTGCTAGGTAAAGTACTTAATCTGGAGACAGCCTTTACTGTGCAGTATAGGATTTCTTATTCACACACACACACACACACACACACACACACACACACACACACACACTGGACTTTCTCGGAAATAAAACTACAGACGTGTCAAATTGTGACTAAAGGTGCGGTTACACGGTGACATATGGTATGATACACAGCATGATCGCTTTGTACAGTGTTTTTGTCAAAGATCCACAGCAGGCCTGTGTAACTTTAACGAGTTAAAAGGATCCTCTAAGCAGCGAATGAAAAGTTGTCTTGTGCAGAAGATTGACCAATCAGAAGGCGGGATGGGCGGAGCATTGGCAGGAGTTGACGGTGCGTGGCTCACACTGCTGTGTAGTTTACTTCAGGACGGGAACGGGTTCTGGTCCACAGCCGTGCAAACTAAACTGAACTAAACTAAACTAAACTAAACGACACAGGCACCCTGCATGGAGTGACACAAGAAGGATAAAAGAGTGTCCACGACCTCAAACATACCTGGCGTATGTTCACGATTTGTTTTTGTGGGTTTCTTTTTCGGTAGTTTGTGAGCGTCATGTCACAAAGAGTTCGTAAAAGCGGCTCGCCGACGTCCAACTGCAGCTCGGTGAACAGCGGAAGTTCGAGCGGCGCCTCGGGTCTCAGCGCCGGGGTGAGTTTACTGAACCGCCTGCTGCCCATGAAAGCCACCGTGCCGTTCCAGCTCAAAGCACAGCCACAGCCCCCCCTACCGACCAGGATGGCGCTGTCTAACGGCGGTGGTGGAGGAGGAAATAGCGCTAACGTTAAATGCTGCAGCAGCGGATGCGACGCAGCCGGAAGTCGCCTGTGCGCTCTTTCTCGCGCCGCGACCTCTTCCTCTTCTTCCTCCTCCTGCACCGCTTTGAGCCCGTCCGCGTCTCCTACCTCTTCCTCGGCACTCAGATGTAGTTCTCCCGTGTCTCCACACACGCAGTGCCCGCAGGTCAGTGTGGCATCAGCTCATGCCAGCGTGCCTTCTCCCCTCTCTGTGCCCTCTCACAGCGGCTCCCCCTCCCCCTCTCCCTCCCCCTCCCTGCTGCTCAGCTCACTAACGGACAGTTTGGTGCTGACAGGCGGTGCACATCCTCCAGGGCCAACGTCTTCCTCCTGTACCCTTTCTTCCTCTTCAGCATCTTGTGGGCACAGGGGCAAAGCCCTGGCATCTTCGCAACACGGCTCACCTGAAAATGACAGACTGTCACCTGAGAGAATAAGCCCGAGCTCACCTGTGCACAAAGGTAACTTATCTACCATACTCCAACATATACACAACATGGTACATGATTACACAACTAATCACTCACACAAGCATTAATCCCACCTCAGTTGTTAAGGTAACATCACACTCTCTGCTTTAACCCTATTTGGAGGATGAAAAGTCGTCTTTGTGTAACAGTTCAATATCCTGATGACCGACTAAAAGCAATGTTTTGCTAGTAATGAAGGCAGGAACGTGCTGTCAGAGGGTAATGACTCAAAGCTGTGAAGAGTGGGGGTCTGAAAGCAGAGAGAGGTTTTCACTGCTTTACTAAAAGGATCTAGAGTTTTGGCTTCCAATCCAGTGACTTGGATGCCCTGCGATTTGCTCGGTAGTTGTCCAAAGTCTTTGAAATGTGTTTTAAGTGTTTAAGTATTTCTTGATTCTTATCAATCGGTACTGTCACTTTTCACGGGTCATTGCAGAGACAACGCAAGTCGTGGCTAAAGAGTTACACGACAGCACTTCGATTGTTCGAAGATGTAACGAGGTAAGCGATATACAACCCTAATCAGGTTTCACTTTTGTTCCCTTTCGAGATTTGGATGGAAATGTAACGTCTGGCGCTGAGGTTTTTGATCCACACCTATGGAAATCTGGTACACGTGCTGCGCTGTAGATTTGTTCTGTTCTGGTGCCTAACAAAGCATGAAGCGGACTCCTTCAAACAGGCCAAACAACAGGGCTCTAACATTAGCTGTCGGCCATCTTGGATCGTTTTCGCTGAAACCGATCTCCTGCTGCGTTTCACATCCTCCCACTATTCCTGGTTATATGGTATAATCAGTGTTCAACAACCTTTCTTACCTGTCTCAGGTGTGCTGGGAGCTAAAACATGTACACATGCACTAGCTGAGAGTCCCTGAGGAGAGAAACGAGAACAACCGGGATAATGGTTTCATGTGTGACGTTCACCTTGAGCTAGTTATTAGCCTACATTTGGAGCAATTGGGCCCTTTTATTGTCATGCCAGAGAACTGGGCGTATTAGCATGTCCATCATGGCATTAGTTTAACTGTCATTGTCATTTCCAATCATTCAGCCTGAAGATGCTCCACAAATCCTCTACCTCTAAGACACTGAAGATTATTAGTCCTCCCCCTCTACCCTGCTACTGTGCCCCACTTCACAGATATCCCTCTTTCCCTGGGCTGCTGGGTAAACCCCGATTAGACTTGAAAACCCCCATCTGCTCTCTCAGCCTGTAGAGGGGGAGGGGTGCTGGTGGAGCTCCAGAAACAGACCGCCGAAAGCATGAACCCACTAACATTGCGCTCCACAGCACTATATTTTCTCTTCAAATGGTGCTTAATGCTCATCTGGCGCGGTTTTTCCTCAGCCAGACTGCTTATTCGTAAAACTGTAGCGAGGGCACTTGGCCAGCTTTGCAGCATGGAAATATGACTGAGGCCTCGATGTGCTAGTGACCACTAAAGGAGCAGTGTTGTGTACACAGTAGCCATGTGTAAGTTTACCCTTTTGCCGATGGAGATTCATTACGCGTCTAACGTTTTGGCTTACAGACTAGGCTGTGGAGATTGTCTCCTAGCGACCCCTTTCTCAAAATCGCCACGCATCATTTACGACAGTGTTTCAGCGACGTAGTCCGTACGTTAACGTTCACCGCTTTTGAGGCAGCAGCTTCGTTTTCCCAACTAGTTTAAGCAAATAAAACCCGGCGTGTAGAAACAGTAAGGAATCGACGTGTGCGAGCTGACGTGTAAACACGAGACCGCGGTTCTACATTCAGGGGTTTGTTTTAATACGAGTGTTTGGTGATTCGGGTAATTTGGGGTCTGAAATGTAAGCAGACACGGCCGACAGCGAGGTTGTTTTAGCTGCAGGAGCAGTGCAGTTCCGAAACAAAGAAGAATCTCTCTTTTAGCTTCCATTTCCCTCGGTTTTAAAAAGGAGCACGGTGCAAGCCGCGCATACAGTATTACGGTCTTACAGTCTCGAGCTTCTAGTCTTCCCCTCGTCTCACCTATCCTATTGTGGTCCTCTGAACAGTCTGCTGTTGTTCCTGGGAAGTCTAGTGATTTTCCAGATCAACAGGCTTACCCAAGACCCTTTGAAAATACTAGTCTCTTGGAGAGAGAGAGAGGATGAAGAAAGGGTTTGAAGACAAACAAGTTGGACCAGAAGAAGGGAGGACTAGGCTTGCTTAAGGGCTTCCAAGCATAAAATGTGTTTTCAGTGAACATATCCCACAAAGTTAGCAATAATTGCGAACATTCCTCCGGGTCGTTAATCAAGCAGTTTGCAGCAACCCTTAACCCTAACTCCCACGTTTCCACTAAAACGATTCCTGTCTCTGATACAACTCCAAACAGGCACGCTCAGGTGCCAAAGTCTTGTTGTTAGTTTGTTTTTTGGTTTGTTTGTTTTTTTTTGCAATTTTCTTGGAAAGCAGTAGTATGATTGAGCGAAACGCACAAAAATGCAGGTCATGACAAGATCACACCGGATGCCTTACATGTGAGTAGAGCCACCACTGCACCCATTTGCACCCATATCAACCCTGCTCATTCACGTTCATCTACTCCTCCAGATTGTTTGTTCACCAGCATAGAATGTGTTGAGTCTGGTTGGAGATTAATTTGACTTTTCCAGCCCAAACAGGCACTGGCATTCTTCTGACAGTGGTGAGGTGTTTCACTGTTTGCTCTGTGGTGCAGATGTATCTAGTGAGGTGTGCTATCTAGAACCGAGTCATAATACCGGAGAGATTAGAAAGATTTGTGCATTCGCAGCGTGGAGATGTGCATGTTAAAGGAATAGTACAGATTTTCTTTCAGCACAATCTCTTATCTGCTGTACATAAACAAGATTTCCTTCACTGAAAACAGAACAACTAGCTTTTTATTAATTTTTTTCCCCCTGGAAACACACATGTAATGTCTTCTTTAAGCTTCTTAAAGTGCACCTATTATGGTTTTGAATGGTGCCCAATTTTGTTTTAAAGGTCTCATACAATAGCTTTAAATGCATCCGAGGTCAAAAAACACTTTAATGTGCTCATAATTTAAACTACAGGATTACCTCCCCCCCCCCCCCCCCCCCCCCCAGTGTCTCAAGCGACTCCTTCACTGATCTGTTCTAAAAAAAATATTCATTGTAAACTCCTCTCAGAGAGCATACTCTGCTCTGATTGGTCAGATGTCCCAGTCTGTTGTGATTGGTCTACCACTCTCAGCATGTGTCTAAAAGGAAACGCCCACTTCTAGGTCTGTTCGCGAGCAGCCGATGAAGACCAGAGGTGGGGCTTTTTGTTACAAACCTATGTAGGTTAGTACAGGAAGTAAGTCTGGAATCACAATCGGTTTCTTCTTTTGGGAGTCAATAACTCCGTTTATCGTGCACTTTGTTTTTTTTTTGTAACCTTTGCAGACTTTTTACCAGGTTTTTCGGTTGAAATTCTTGCGTGTGGTTCACACATATACTACAGGTGCAATCGATAGAGATTAGTTTGAAGTACTCGACTTTTCCTTTAACTCTTTTACTGTGTGGCGTTGCCGAACGGCAGCAATTCACTTATCGCCTTTTTTTTAATAAGCAATAATACAAAACTACTCTATAACGGGGAAAAAAAGGGGGCTTTAACGTTGACATGATATAAAATGCCGTGTCACATGAACAGGAAATGCTGTTTGCACTTTCTTTTCTGCAATCACGTTGCATGGTGAAAGTCACAATGAAGGGCTCTTGAAATGTGATAAATTGTTCAATATTTAGGCAAAACTACTAGCTGAGAAGTTAACATTTAAACAAGTATATGTTTTTTGAGTATTCTGTTAAATGGTGAAATGCAGTGGCCATATGGCAACAAAATACGATAATGGAACTGTGGTATGTG
The DNA here is from genome assembly GCA_022414735.1 of Noturus placidus. Taxonomy (NCBI): domain Eukaryota; kingdom Metazoa; phylum Chordata; class Actinopteri; order Siluriformes; family Ictaluridae; genus Noturus; species Noturus placidus. Next base: position 78,842 of record JAFFST010049624.1, read on the forward strand.
CAAATCCAGAGCAAAAAGTACACTAAGCTTCTCTAATCGCGTATTTACATTTTTCACATTCAAAGTAAGAAACACTGTCGTAATTTCTGACCTTTTGCAATCGCACCATGTTTTCTAAACGTAATGTTTCAAGAGAAACGTGTCGATTTAATAGTATAGCAGGGCTAACCTAACGACGCCGTTGACGTGTGTGTTCAGTATAAAAGTGAGTTGAGTCTGTCGGTGCAAAGCTTTAGGTTTGCCCTTGTCGGTGAATGATTGAACAGAGTGTGTGATACACAGCATGGGCAGTGCTGATAAGCATTTTTAGTGCTCAGAAAAGCATCTCCACCTCATGCGCACAACCTTGTTTACTACCAGAGCATGCATCTAGACGGTGTCTCTGCAGGTCAGAATGGTCATTCAGGACTCTTATCTTTGTGTATGTGCTTGTGCACTTGTGCATGAGAGACGTATGGAAAAAGTGAGTGGTGAACCTTTGGGAATTGGCTAGGTTTATTATGGACTTCTTACAGAGGATAGTATTCACTGACACACACAAACATCCAAACATCATCACACCTGTTTGTGTATTGCAACACGCCAAAGACCTTGCTGGCATATTTGTTCCCATGTGAGCACATTAACAAATGCAAACACACACACACACACACACACACACACACACAGTTAAGTCTGCAACTTGACCCAATACAGCTTATGTCCTCACACATGCACACAGCCATGCTTCCTCTGAAATTTCTCCCAGGTTCCTCCTCTTGAAACCATTTCTGCTATTTCTCAGCTCTCCATTTCAAAATACTGAGCAAAAAAAATCCAGTTCTGCTTTTGCGTTTTGGATGAGTTCAATATCTGATGTCACTGCCAAGTGTAGTAAGGGCCAGCAGTGAAAAGTTGCTGAGCTTCTTGTTTTGTGTGTGTGTGTGTGTTTTTGTGTGTGTGCGCGCTCCTTAAGAGTAATGGGTGCAAACAGCTTTAATGATTCCCCTCCTGATTTGTTTTCATGGGAATGGTAGTGAATAGTGAGGGATTGACGTAATGTGTGTAGTAAAAGTTTTATGTAAGGAGAGAGCAGTTCTGCTTTAAAGTAGTGCTGAAAAGCCCATATGCTGGATTTCCTGCACCGGTTCCAGCTCTTCAGAGCAGCACAAAAACGACAGGTGTTGCGGCTTCGTTCGTACTGTATGCCTCGCCCTTCTCGAGTATATTCAATGGAGCAGATTTACATGAAAGAATGGTCTTAAAAAAGAGACGAGAAAGAGAGGGATAGTGGGAGATTTTGTCTGAGAGCGAGAGGGAGCCTGTTGATTGTTTGGTGGAAAGAATGAGTGAGGAAGAGAGGGAGGGAGAGAGAGAGAGAGAGAGTGAGTGAGTCTAGGGGCAAGTACTTGTGGAGGCTCAGTGAATGTAGGTCAAGACATGAGGGCCGCTTCCTCGAAGCCAGCCTGCCTCAGCCAATCAGAGCTTAATCAGCTTTGCCTTCATTAAAAGGCCTGCTGGCTACTATGTTTTAATGCTGTCTCAATCTGCCGAGCTTTACTGATTATCACCGGCAATCCTCGCCACCTATTTACACTGCAGCCCGCTTCTACTCGAAACCGCATACACACAGACACACAGTACTTTGATTGAACTCCTCCAAAACGCAAAAGCAGAACTGGATTTTTTTTCTGCATGATCGGTCTCGGAGGTCCTACTTCTGGATGGAGCTCTCATCTGCTCCAAATCCAGACTGCTGGGACAAAGGCTTTTCAAAGCCAAACAGATTACATTTAAAGCAATAATTGTCTCTTTAAGAATGTCAGTTGTTACTGAGATGAGGATGGGTTCCCTTCTGAGTCTGGTTCCTCTCAAGGTTTCTTCCTCTTAAACATCTTGGGGAGTTTTTCCTTGCCATTGTCGCCACTCAGTGGCTTGCTCAGTTGGGATAATTTCTCACCTTTACTATGTGTATACTGTGTTTATATTCCTGTAAAGCTGCTTTGAGACAATGTCTGTTGTAAAAAGCGCTATACAAATAAAATTGAATTGAATTGAAGTACTTGCCCAAAAACACACACTCACATAGTGTATGCCTACCAAGCAAACAATACTGACCACAGAGCATTTTAATGAACTGGCCTCGTTTCACATGTTAAGCACCTAATGCTTGTTTTTCCTCTTCTTCTCTCTTCCACTCTCCATCTGTTCCGTTTTTTTTTTTTTTTTTTCCTTCTTTTTTTCCTCCCCCACTTGTTTGTCCGTGTTGTACGTTTCACCCAACATATTGGCCCCACACTTCTCCCTATATCTTCTGCCATCTTTGTCTTTCACAGAGAGGTGCAGAGTTTCACTGGCTGGTCCAGTGGGCAGCAGTGCCAGCATACGCCGGACTTCCTCCCTGGACGCCCTAACCGGCCCCTATCTGTCAGGCCACTGGCCGCGTGATGCCACCCACGCCACCTGTGTACCCTGCATGAGAGACAAATCCACCCAGGTGAGGTTGACCCATCTCTCACTACACTAGGATGAATTTCTCAAAGTTTCACTAAAGTGTTTATGCATTCCAAAGGGGAAATAAGCCTTACACTATCATAAATGAGCTTCCATGTGCCAGTTTAGTCCTGAACGTTTTGTTTTGTTTTTTTTGTCTCTTATCACCTGATCTAAAGAAATGGATGTCATTTATGGCTTACTTTATTTTCCACATTAAAACTTCATTTTACATGGTAGTTCATTTCCAACAGACACAATCAGAGTCTAGTTTTTACGGGACTGAATCTTACATTGTGTTGTATTGGATACACAAATGAATAGTAGGTAAAGTCTGCATCCATAGCTCAAATCTTTGTGGCATGGATTCCACAAGGTATTGATAGCATTTCTATGACCTTGTGGTCCATGTTGGCAGTGGTGGCTCAGTAGTTAAAGGTGCTGGGCTACTCATCAGAAGGTCAGAAGTTCAAGCCCCTGCACTGCCAAGCTTCCACTGTTGGGCCCTTGGGCAAGGCCATTAACCCTCAATTGCTCAGTAATATAAATGAGATGCATGCAAGTCTCTCTGGATAAGGGTGTTTGCCGAATGCCATAAATGTAACAACAGTTTCTGTGAGCCTCAGATTCCTGTTCTTGGCTGACCAGAATGGAAGACGATGTGATTTTCTGCAGTTGTAGCCCATGCTCCTCAATTTTCAAAGTGATGTGCATTCTGAGATGCCTTTCGGCTCACTGTGGTTGTAAAGAGTGAGTGGTAATTTGAGTTACTGTAGACTTCCTGTTAGCTGGACGCAATCTGATAGTTCTCTGACCGGACTGGTCTCGTCAACTAAACATGGCAGAACTGCCACTCGCTGCATGTTTTTTATTTATTATCATTCGAACACATTTTAAATAATACTCTACAGAGGTCACACACGCACATGGGTAAGCTCATCTACTTTGCCTCTTGATCCCAGTGCAATTCACTGGAACAACCTGTTTGCTTTCACAGTTCAGCCACCGTGTTTAAAGCGTGCTTGTGAAACTTGCAGTGTATTCTCACCTTTACACACCTGTGTGATTATGCACGGCCTGCTCTGAGCATCATGCTCTTTATTTATTTATTTATTTGTTTGTTTATTTGTTATGGACACATTTATGTTTTTCGAGCACTTTTTTTAAAAAAGGTTCCTACAGTATACAGTATAGTATATCCAATTCTGAAGCTCTCACGACTGTACAGTGAAATAACTGCATCTAATGGCAGTATTATTTTGCTCCTATAAAGCACACAGTCCTCACACTGCTGTCAGACTGGACCACACAGGTGAGCAGATGTAAACACGATGGGTTTTCTCTTCGAGAAGCTATTACCAGTGATTACTGCGAGCTTTTAATGTGGTTTTCTTGCACCTCTCAGATCCGCCTCTGTGCTGAGTGTTTACCCGGTATTCAGGACTTTGTTGAACTCTGAGCACAGACAACTAGATCTTATGAAACGAGGCTGTTTTTAAATAGTTTTTTTTGTTGTCATTTCATCAAGCAATTATGTCTTTAGCGATATAAAGTATTATTGAGCTATTTTGATGTTTGGATATTTCTGTTGAATTATAAGTTCTGTAGGAAGGAAGAAGGTTAACGGACAGCAGGACAGATACGTGAATAGTGTGTGTGTGTGTGCGTGTGTGTTTGGAGGAAGAAAAGAGGAAGCCTCTCCCTTGCTTGCTGAAAGATGAACGGAAACAGAAGCATATTTTTGGTGAAGGCAGAGGCTGGCCGCCATCGCAGCCTCATTCTTTCCTAAAGCCTCATCTTTTCCAAGCACTCCTGATCTACACCTGAAGTTATACAACAGCTCCCACCAACTTTTCATAGCATTTTTAAAGTATTCATTTCAAACTGTGCATGTAGGTTCCTTGTTTAAAAAAAAAAAAAAAAAAAAACCAGGGTGTTAAGATTACACAGGATGTGATGTCAGAGCAGTGTTGTTGCTGATTAAATGGGATTCCTAATCAGTTTAACCACAATCAAGTGTAACACGCCTTGTCACGGCACTCCTGATTACGAGCTCTGGGTCTGCAGAGTTTTTGTTTATTGTCCACACTGTGTGTTTGTGCGCACACTGTGCTTCCTCTGGAGATCCCAGACCTCCACCCATCTCTCTCTCTCTCTCTCCGTCTCTCTCTCTCTCTCTCTCTCTCTGTGTGTCTGTCTGTCTGTCTCTTTCTCTCTCTGTGTGTGTGTCTGTCTCTCTCTCTCTCTCTCTCTGTCTGTCTGTCTCTCTCTCTCTCTCTCTGTCTGTCTCTGTCTGTCTCTCTCTCTCTCTCTCTCTCTGTGTCTGTCTGTCTGTCAGCGACACGTCTCACAATGAGGGCGAAAGAACACAGGAACTGGGTGACCGAGCGTGGAGAGAATGTGGGATTTGCACAGAATTTGCCGAGCGCTGTCTCTCATTCTCACTGCAGCATCAGGCCAAAATAACCAGGCCTTGGAACAGTACGGTGGTGCGAGTTGCCATGGAGCTGAGCTCACACCTAGTGACCAAACAACAACACCGAACTGAGCCTTTTCCTCGCTTGCTGCCTGGAAGAAATATGCAGCTGACATGCTAGGACTCTGGGAAGGCACTGACAGTATATCCACACTGAATAGCTTTATATGAAGCTTTATATGTCTTGCAAGAACAACAGTGTTTCCACCGTGGGCGTTATGGCACACTGTAGATTTAGAGGCACATGAGGACTTGTTGGAATAACGAACACTACATTCATATGGTGTTGTGTTCACTGTTCATGTTACACATATAATTGGCCCACTTTTGAAGCATTCACGTAAGGATACATTTTTTTTCCCACTGGTTCTGACCACATTCATACAATGTGTCAAGCCACCTTTGTTAATTTAGTGACTGATGCTAAATGATTGTAATCTTAGTTAAATGTAATCTTTTTTTTTATTAACAGCTTAACAACATATCTGATTAGAACGCTGTTCTAAACATTTTTGCTTCATTTTCTCAGTCATTTGGCCTTTATCTTAACCACACAATGGTTCCATGGTAGCAAGCAATATTGGTACCCTCTGAAACGAGCTAGTTTATGCTGTCATTATTTCCTGGTGGCCTAGCAACCATTTTCTTTAGACTTTAACTGCTTCAACAGCTAGAGTAAGTTCCATCTGAATGCACTACTGTTTACAATGTCTCAAAATATGTTCCATCCCGGTCTTAATCCAGAACCCTGAGAAAGTGGAGGAAAGAAGTTTAGCCGAGTCATTTTGCACCACACACCACCATAAACCGTAATTATGTTAATACAGAAACCTGAGCAGACCTGTGGACCGACAGCTTTTAAGAATAGAGTTTGCCCTGAAAACTAAAGTTCAAATCTTACTCATTTCAGAGATAAAATTCTGATGAAACTCTATCAGCTTTTGTCCATATCCTCTGAAAAACGCAACATTTTTTAGAGATGTTTATATGCGGATACTTTCACATGACTCAAGTTGCTTTGTCTGAGCCCACTAGGCCAGTGTGTGTCGCTGGGGATCTCTGAAACAAGTCATATGAAGAACATAACCACAAAGCCACATCCCTGTGAGCTGTAGCACCGTCCTATATTTACATTTACATTTATTCATTTAGCAGACGCTTTTATCCAAAGCGACTTACAAATGAGACAGACTCACACACCAATGGTAGCAGAGCTGCATGCAAGGTGCTAGTTTGCCATCGGGGGCAACTTAGGGTTCAGTGTCTTGCCCAAGGACACTTCGGCATGGGATCACCCGGGCCGGGATTCGAACCACCAACCCTACGATTAGTGGATTAGTGGACAACCCGCTCTACCGACTGAGCCACAGCCGCCCTATGCTCAAGACATTCTTCAGAATTCAGCCAAACTCAAATGATTTTAGTTTGAACTGTATAGTGCAAAAGCGAATACACACGTGAGCAAGATATGTAGATGTAAACTGATTTCTTGCAGAATGCAGATTAATTCTGAATTTTTTTTAATATACATAAAAAGCACACTGCAGTTTGGTACACCCCAAAAATCCGATTATGTGCTAATGTTTTGGCTGCCTCTGTCAGATTTCTTTTCAGCTCCAAAGTGAACATGTACCTGTGGAGAATAGAAAGAAGCAGACCTTTGACAAGACTACCCACGTCCCATGCCATGTCTGTGTGCTGTACGTCTCTGTCTTACCACAGGCTTTGTTGCCCTTTAACAAGAAAGGGCTTTTTGTCATGCTAATCCCTCCATCATGACTGACGGCCTGAAAATTGCTGCCATTTTCTGTCTCTAGTATGTTCCAAAAGGCCCTCCGTGAACTTGGCCCTCGCGCATTGACATACCTTCTGCTGCCTACAGAAAGTAAGCCATGTGTGAATTATGGTTCTACTGAGGGAAATTTGTCTGTGGGAGCAGAGCAAGCCATGGCAGAGCTGGAGACGGATTTAAAAGGTGGGATTGTGCACAGTGTTAGTTTTTTTTTTCTTTCTTTCTTTCTCCCCCTGCTGCCGGCCTGGTCCCTGCATTTCACCTCAGGCTCACTTTTACACAGCAGCTGTTGGCTCAGTGTGAAAACTGCTCAGAAGTATTGAATCATAGCTCTTTTGTGCTTCAACTGTTTTCTAGAACGTTCTATGTATCATGTGGCTTATACACATGTAAGTTGGGAGCTTGCCAAGGCAGCCTTACAGATGTCCTTTTGTGTTTATGCAGCAATATATGGAGAGGCAAATGACAGGAAATGCAAATCCTGACATTTCCATATTTCAAACGGCAAGTCCCCCCTATTTTCAGTCTCAACCTGTTGCCCAAGCTGATACTTGTTTTATTCCTTCTTTTGTAAGACAGTCATGGGAGTGTCGATTTCCACCCAAAGAGTTTTTCTTTCAGTGACTTTCTTTCTACTATTATGTTTATTAACCACCATTTGTAACTTTCTTTCTGAGTATCCACTTGCAGACAGGCGTTACATCACAGTCCAGGCCTCTCCTCATGACCTGGGCATCAATGCAAGCCTAAACGCATGGCCTACACATAAAGAGCTCATTGTCTCTCTAATAATCTACTCTCAGCAGAGCCCAACTGTACCCTCATCCAGCTCTCACACACATTCACTGAATAAAGGAAAAATAATCAAGCCTTCGCTACTTTGTCATTATGGCTTGAAAGATTCTGCTGCAATTCCTAAAACGCCATAACTGGATTTTAACTTGGACTGAATTGGGAAAAAATAAACATTTCCATGAAAAGTACGAGACCAGGACTGGATGCCAGATTCCTGTATGAATACATATTTAAATTAAGCTCTTCAATACACACTTGGGCCAAATCCCAACTGACCTTCGGTGTACTTACTACACAGGTTATAACATAATGGCACAAATGGAAATTAATCACTTTTACTAAACCCCCCCCCCCCCTTAAAAATACCCTCAAATTGTACTGTTATCTTGTTTTAGTTTTATTGTATTCTTAGACCATGGCCTATATCTAGATAGACGGACAGATTAAAAAGACGTTCTGTTGCACTGAATACTACATGTGACTGTTATCTATATAGGAAATTAGACTAAAAGTAGGATATGGCAACTTTAAACAAAGAAAAAAATAAAAGCAAATATTAAAACAAAGATAATAATAATAATTATTCAAATTTGATTGCTTTATAATATGTAAATATTTCTGAGAAGTCAAATATGGAATTAATTATTATTATTATTAAGTGTATATATAATATAAAGCAGGGTATAAAAAGTTTATCCAGATGCATGAGGATCCATTTCTTTCTGGCAGCCTGAATTGAAAACAAATAATGTGTTTTTTTTTTGTTTTTTTTTTAATCTGAAAGATTTAAAATGGTTTTGTACACATGCTCACTCTGGTAAGCTGTGTGAAATTTGGTCTGTAGATTAGGTGGAAAGGCCACTGAGTGCACAGAGAATGGATAGAGAGCAAACCACAAAGCATGGCACAGCTGCAAAACAAGTGACATCGATTTGTGTGTGTGTGTGTGTGTGTATGCAGGAGAGAGAGAGCGTGTGTGTAACCCTGTCTCGTGTCAGTCGTGGTCTTGGCAGTCCTAGCAGCCAGATGCTCCCCCCTTCTCTATGCAGTGTGTGTGTGTCGCTGTGAAGTCGCCACAGCTGCTGAACAGAGCCGTGCTTGTGCGCTTGGCCAGGCGGCCACGCTGGAAATCTTAAAATCGTGGGAAGGAGGAAGCGATCTCTGGCGCTCGGCCTGGGCTCTAAGAACGGCTCGGGAGCACAACAGCTCAGCCATGCACTGCACACACAACGGAGTCAGTCACAGCGCTGAAAGAAGAACTCGCCGACACACAAGCGCGCACACATGCAGAAGTTGCAGAAGCAGCAGAGAAAGCGTGTTCATTATTTATCATCTTCAGTCCACTGTGTTCACAGATAGACACGTCCCAATCGGAGTTATAGGGTAGAGGAGTGAATGAGCCTTAGTGGTTAGGATTTAGTCATAGCTAAGAATGAATGGAAGTGCGCGAGTGGGCTGCTATGCAAGAGCAAAGCGTAATCATTTTACACAGGGTGGTTAATGTATGACAGGAAGTTGTAGTGCATTTGTACAGGGGGCCATGCAAAGTTGTATCTGTTTGTTGTATTGTAGCATCCATTTTATAAGCGTGTTCGGTTATTCCTGCAGCTCAGTGTCTACAGATCTTTAACATTTTTTTAAGGCATTTGGTAGACACTCTTATCCAGAACGACTTACAAATGCACAGTTGAGGATTAAGGGCCCAAAAATGGCAGCTTGGTAGTGCTGGGATGTGAAGTCCCACATCTTAACCACTGAGCTAGCCTTGGTCGGGTCATTATGTAGTTTTTGTAACACTTCTTGATGTTGGAATTCAGGTGATAAGCTCCATAGAGGGGTGTGGTTTGTGCCACTCTGTATATCCACTCCCACAGTATCCATGGACTTCACATCCATGTTGTGGCATCAAGTGATGTTTATCCATAAACCCTAAGATCATTAGCACACATGATAACAACCTACCGAACTCCTGCAGTGTGAAAAAAGTTTGTTTAGCCCTGCATTTCTAGTGTGTGCAAATAGAGGAAGTCAGTAAGGGCTTTGGTTTCTTTGGATTGGAAGTGTGCCAGCATATGCAGCGGATCCCCCTGGGTCATAACCTTTACAAAACACACACTTGCATTACTATCTGTATGGGGCATTTCATTGAACAAGGCATTACTGTCACTAAGTTCTGCTTAAACCTGCCTCGGACATTGACCATGGTTACCAAAGGAAATATTTGGGCTCTTCTAGTTTTTCAAATGAAGGCTGTATTTAATGTGAAGGATTTTTCCATATGGAGAAGAGTTAAAAAAATAATTTAAAAAGTCAATGTTGGTGTTCTTTTAGGTTTTCTTGTCATAGCGTGGACATCTGGTTCTCACAAGATGACTTCAGCAGAGTATAGACGGATACACAGGATGAGAATGAGGCAGCTCTTACGGACAGAGGACATCCACTGGGAGAAAGACGGGGTGGTGGGGAAAAAAACAGAACTAATGATGAGAAGAAAACAGCAAGTGAAGGGAGTGCGGTGTGGAAAAAGTAACCGTGAGTTACACAACGGACACGGTCTCTGGTGGTGTTCATACAGGGTGTAATGGAGAGGAATGAGAATAGTTCAAAAATAAAAAGGCTAACTGGATGAAACCAAAGTGAAACTAGACAATAATGATGATGAAAGAACTTCAAATCAGAGACGTCAACTCAGTATTTTATTCTAAAGTACATCTTGGATGCCACTGACTATCACAATAAAGATTAATATGCAAGGGTGCCCACCCCCATCACCCCCAGCAATAGCATGAAGTACTTGTACACAAACTCCTCTCCTCTCAGCAATGGGGTGTTGCAGCCAACTGATGTTGTTGGGAATTTGTTTGAGTATAGTGTGTGGGGACACATCTGGGCTTGTCTTGGGGTTATTGACGAACCAATCTAATGGCTGAGAATGACAGGATGAGCCTCACTGCATGTTTGTCATAATTTACAACATGTCAACACGTGTCGCTGATTAATGAGTTTACTGATTGGTTAACTTTGCATGGGTGTGTAGGAGAGGAAGACTTGTGTAAGGGACACACTGTGTGGGAACGTTTCACACGCATGGATATAGTTCCTTGTGTACACTGTGATAGAAAGGTAGGGGTGCGAGTGTATTAGGCGCTGAGCCTGCTGGGTTTCAGTGAAGTATTAGAACCCAAATGAAAAGGATTTTGACTGGGTGTGAGTGAAGCCCTGTGCTGGTCTAAGCTTTGTTCCAGCTGTTCCAGCATGTTGCTTGGCCTGAACATGAGTCACTCGCTATGGAAAGAAATTTATATGTAAAAAAAAAAAATAATAATAATGCATAAATCTCAGCGTGAGAGAATGAGACTGGAAATATACTTGATTGATCTGAAGGGGATCCTATCGCTTGGTAAACATAGTTATATTGCCGTCCCTTTTTTTTTTTTCCCCCTGTCTCCTTTGGGTTAATGCTGTTATATCACTTAAGATGTCTGGTACTGATTATTTTAATGCCATTCATGAGGCACGGTCGAACCAACAATATGGGGCACAAGAAATCCAGAAATGCACGCTTTGAATTGGCGAAATTGCACTTTCACGGAGTTGTACTGCACGACATTTCGCAAGTGACGCGTGATGGTAAGCGAAACCTTTTAGCTGTACTCATGTCCAACGCACGTGCATCGAAGAGGCTGAATGCGTGTTGCAATGATGTCAAATGATGCGCACTGGCCCAAATCTGAGGAAAATCTGCTGAAATTCTGAAAACTAGCAAGCTCCTCCTTATAATGCGGCATTTGCTTGAGTTTGCATTCATTTCTGCGATCGCAAAATCCTGGAGGGTCTGCAAGATAAATGTTCTTGGGTAAACGATTATAGTTACACCTCTACATTGGTAGGTTTGCTAGCTGTCTGATTAACTGGGCAAATATGGGTTTGTACTACGTAAATTGACTTTTGTTGTTGTTGATGTTTAACCACCCCCCTCTTTTTTTCAGTTTGACCAACTGAAAAGTGAGAGTAGATATTGTGCTTATGTGGGTTCATGTGTATGTGGGTAGTTTGTTGTCTTTATGTATTGCTGTCTGTGTGAGGCATGAATGGTCTGCACTTATATAGTGCTTTTTTTCCAAAGTGCTTTACACTGTGTCTCATTCATCTATTCTCTATCTCTCTCTCTCACTCACACACACACCGATAGTAGTAGAGCTGCCATGCAAGGCACTAACTTGCCAACCTGGGGTTCAGTGTCTTGCCCAAGGACACTTCGGCATGTGGAGTTATGAGCGCCGGGAATCGAACCACCAACCCTACGATTAGTGGACGCTCTACCACCTGAGCCACAGCCGCCATGAATTCCCTGTAGTGTTTGAGTGTGAAGTAGATAAAGAGATGACGCTATAGTGATCACTGGGATTGATAACAGTATAGAGCAGCAACTAGCGGTGTCTTCTGTCCACGTCTTAATGTTTTTCATATTTTGAAGCAGATATGAGTGGAATGCAAGTCTCCCGTGATGATATTTTGTACGTCTGTATGGGCTTGTCAGGCCCAGTCGTTATCGGATTACATATACGACGGGCCACGCCGTGTTCACCGGGAGGATGTGATTCAGGATGGATTACGGGCGCATTACTGTCTAAAGCCACAGGTAAACCACGCACACCTGTAGCTCACGGAGGGGAGAGACTAGAACTTTCCAAGGGGTGTTTGTGTATGTGTGTGGGCGCGAGAGAGAGAGAAACAGAAATTATGCTGTTATGAGAGCAAACTGTACTTTGGCTTGCTCTTTCTGTGCAGTGATGCAAGATATCGATTGAAGAAGCATTTGAGGACATGGCCTAAATGAACATGTAAAGTTCCTCACTTGAGCAAGGCCAAGATCATCTAGTGTTACTCACAGCTGTGCACATAAAACACAACACAAACATGCTTTGTTTAGAATCGCAGGCTTCTTTGTGGTTCAAATATTGCTGAGTCTTTCCCATAAACTCTGTTCTGGTTGGCTGCTGCAGGCGAGTGTGTCGTGGGTTGCATTCCCTGATGTTCCTATCCTCACATTGCAGGCAAATCACTGTGTGTCTGTCTGTCTGTCTGTGTGTGTGTCAGACAGTGTCACTGGTGTGTGCATTCAGTTTAACGCTTGCTGTAATTATCTTGTGCAGGAATGAGGTTTATCTGTGTAAGATCAGGGTCTATAGTGTGTTAAATGATCTGTTAGCTGTATTGTGTGTGTGTGTGTGTGTGTGTGTGTGTGTGTGTGTACGTACATGTGTGGCCGGTTCTACAGGCCCAGGCTGGTTGTTGGAGTGACTTCTTACCCCAAACAATACTACAGAGGAACAGTGAGTTATGTAGTGCCTAGCCCTGAGATTTTAGAAGATCTGCTGAACATTCAGGTAGCTGTGAGAAGTGTGGCGAATCAAAGGGGTTGTTGGGTTTAAGTCCATATGAACCAGTTACTTTGCTGTCTACCAAGCTGGCCTACAAATATAATAGCCTGTGGTAATAATCCATAGAAATAAATGTAACTGTCAGATCAGACATACTGAAGGAATACTGTCATAAATACTGTCCTACATTCCTCCTAAAGAAAATGTACTGATGATTTCGAAGGTTCAGGGTTGAGATTAAGGTACAGCATACTCTATATTAGCAGCAGGCATTCCTGTTTCTTTGAATAGGTTTTCCATTATTCTCCCATTTTCTCCAAATTTTCACCAAATTCCTGCCCACCCGCTAGCTCCTCCATGGCAAACCTTGGAGGGTAAAAGCTAATATGCTTCCTCTGAAACACATAACGCTGGACAAGACATTATTTCTATCTACATAGGCGATACGGTGGTGCAGAAACTCATGTATCCCAGCTTCTCAGCTCCAGGTTTCCTGGTTCAATCCTGAGCTCTGGGAATTGTTTGTGCAGAGTTTCGCATGTTCTCTCCATGTCTTCATGTGTTTTCTCTGGGTTCTTTGCATTCTTCCCTTCTTCAAAACATGCTGGTAGGTGCACTGGCAAATCTAAATTCCCCTTAGATGTGAATGTATGAATGAGTGTCTATGATGCCATGCTCTTTAATGAGACCCATTCGGGTATTCCTGCCTCATGCCCAGCGTACCCAGGATAGGCTCCAGGTCCAGGATAAAGAGATTTGTGAAGCTGGATAAGTGAATGCTGCTTATGCAACGTTTAGGGCAAGTGAAAAGACTTTGAGGCACTTTCCTCTTTCATATACATAAGCTCACTCATGCCTGATTTGAGCAGTAGACAGCGGGACAATGTTCTCATTGACCTTCAGCCATTGATGGCTGTATCTACTCGGCAGAGGTTTACACAGTTTTACTTTGGACCAAAATGTCAAATGTGGATGAAATCTGATATTTAATATTGATGATGATAGATTTTACATGTTGGCAGTTTTAAAAGATGGATGATCTTTATGATCTTTCCATTTTTCAACCAAGGGATGGTATCTACATTTACATTTACATTTATTCATTTAGCAGACGCTTTTATCCAAAGCGACTTACAAATGAGAGCACACTCACACACCAATGGGAGCAGATCTTCCATGCAAGGTGCTAGCTTGCCATTGGGGGCAACTTAGGGTTCAGTGTCTTGCCCAAGGACACTTCGGCATGGGATCACCCGGGCAGGGATTTGAACCACCAACCCTACGATTAGTGGATTAGTGGACAACCCGCTCTACCGACTGAGGAACTTGTGTGTGTGCATGTGGTCAGAGCCCATGTTTTTGATTGCATCGTGTGCTGTTTCTCTCGAGAGGATCAGATAGAAAGGTTGCAGTGCATATATTTTGGAAGAAAACACAAATGTGAAAGCAACAGCAACACATGTTTACATACTAGATCTCCCAAAGGACTTCTGATTTCTTATTGTAACCGTGTGTGTGTGTGTGTCGCTCGGAGATTCCTGTCGAGAACATGGCTTGGTGAGGATGATGCATGATGGAGAGAAGAGGATGAACCCACTGAAATGGTCTTAAAGCTGTCACAGGGACAGGGTGTCCAGCAAGCAGTGTGACCAGCAGCTTTAATACAAAACTCCTCAGACATAAAACTGCGGATCATGAACGTGTGCGTGATCCTAGAGAAAGAGTGTGTAGTTGCGTGCGGTTTTTGACAGTTCGTTAACCGAGCGGTTGATTTATTGCTGCGAGTATGTGTACACAGCACCAAGATGTTGTCAAATTTGGAGACTATAAATGTTTGCCATGGTGTAAACTTGGTTCCATATGTACTGATTTCTCTGTGTCCTCACCTTGTCCTCTCTCTCTCTCTCTCTCTCTCTCTCTCTCTCTCTCTCTCGCGCTCTCTCTCTGTCTCTGTCAGACCCCCAGTGCCTGGGCGGATGAAAGCGAGGAGAAGAGGCGGAGCCCTCACCAGCGCTCTGCATCCTGGGGCAGCACTGACCAGCTTAAAGAGGTCAGGACGCCTTCCTCCTCCCCCACTCTCTTGTATTCAGGACAAGGCCGGTGCTCTGTCTCGATCTCCCGGCATTCATTGGGGTGCAGACGCACGGCAGCATGCTGGGTTGAGACCTTGTCAGGATTAGAATAGAGAAGGGTTTAGCGAGGCACAACCACCATGGTGTCACCTCAAATTATAATAATGCCACTCTTCCCATATGGATGTGTTGACACCCTGATCTTCCCCTGTCACACCCTCTCCAGCAGAGGTTCCCAGTTTTAACAGCTGGGGAAATTTGCGTGGACTCCATTATGATCGCATATATCTGTTTTACGAATATAATCTAACAAGCCGATTTGATTGTATTATAAGGTTCTATCGGCAATTTTGTCCTTAAATACATGAAGATTTGACTCTCCAAAAATTAAACAGATGCTGTTTATTTATTTAGATGCTGTTAACTTTTTTTTTTACACATTTAACTAGACATGGCACATGGAGTGGAGTATCATCTAGTACAGATCCAATATTTTTAGCTACTAATCTTTCAATAAGGCATTTCACTTCACTTAAAATCACTGATTAAACACTCTCACTAACTCCGTGTATACAATACCTCACCACAGGAAGAAATGCATAGCAGTCAAAGCAGTGCAAGAAGGGGGGGGGGGCACGGTGCTTTAGTGATTAGCACATTTGCCTCACACCTCCAGGGTTCGCGGTTCGATTCCTGTCTCCACCGTTTGTGTGTGGATTTTGCATGTTCTCCCTGAGCTTTGGGGGTTTCCTCTGGGTTTCTTCGCCTAGTCCAAAGACATGCGTTGTAGGCTGATTGGCATCTCTAAATTGTCCCTAGTGTGTGTGAATGGGTGTGCGATTGTGCCCTGCGATGGGTTTGCACCCCGTCCAGGGTGTCCCCTGCCATGTACCCCGAGTCCCCTGGGATAGGCTCCAGGCTCCCAGTGTAGGACCCTGTGTAGTATAAATGGTAAAGAAAATGAATGGATTGAATGTGTGCAAGAATAGATAAATTAAAATAAAAGAACTAATAATTCAAGTATAATAAGTATTCATGCTAAATCTAACTAAACAATATGTAACTAATTTTTTCCTTAATAGTAGAAAGACAACTAAT
>JAFFST010049624.1:94950-118644 GCA_022414735.1 Noturus placidus
GGCAATAGATGATAGTGGCCTACATTGCTGTCATGTCATTTAAAAAAAAAATTAAAAATAAGATTTAATTAAACTCATGGACCCTCCGGTTATACGTCAGAGACGCCTGGGGGTCGACGGACCCCACATTGTGAACCACGCCTCTATATCAGCTTTATAAACTGCTCTATCTATTCAGCCTTTCATTCCTGCCCTCTGCTGTTTTTTCTCTTCTTCTTTTCTCTTCCTCAGTCTTTCCAATGCGAGTCCCTCCCTCCCCCTCTTGTCAGGGTGCTGATTAATTCCACATCCAGCACAAGCGGTGGAATATCTGCCCGACGTACGACCTTGCGCTTCATTACGTTCCTTGACTGCGATACCCAGAGTGCGCTGCTTCACATTTGCATCTAGCTTCAATTGAGTTAATCATTCTCGTCCCAGTCACTGGGACGGATGTGTTCTCTCTCACACACACTCGACACAGCTCGCCTCTCTGACGCAGGCAGCAGTTCTCCTCCTGACCCAGCGCTGGCCTGTTCTGCACTGCCCCACACACACACACATGCACAAAGCCCGCACGGACCTATTGAGGCCTGCTGGCCTGAGAATGTGTCTTTAGGAGTTGGTGATTCTGCAGGCCATTGTGCTGGGCCTGAAAGAGATTACGCGAACGTGTCATTAGCTTCTCCACTCCCTGCCATTACTCATTTATTGATTAAATGAGCCAGGCACTTCATTTCAGCCGGATATCTGATCCCTTCTAGCTGTACACCGTCCCCTTGTGCCTCAGTATGCATCTGAGAGATTGTGTAGTAAGAGTGCATATATTTTTGTTTTGTGTGTTGCATGGGGCAGAGAGACTGAGATTTTATGTTACCATGTTGATATATGTTTTGTGCTTGTAGTGTGTGTTTCTCTGTGCTTTCTTTATTTCAGACTGCTCATGTAGAAGAACACAGCTCTCTATGCACAGATATGCACTGTGTTTATGTGGCCTTACTTTGTCTGTTTTGGACAAGTTTGCCTCCGTGTATGGCTGTCTGAGTGATGGGAAACAGGGAGACACTGCTGAAGGCTGAAGCCATTTTGAAATGGAGGTTAGTGACAAGTATGCTAACAATGTTTGTTTCTCTCCATCAGATTGCTAAATTGAGGCAGCAGCTCCAGCGCAGTAAGCACATCAGTCGGCACCATCGTGATAAGGAGCGCAAATCCCCCTTCAATGGCAACCACGCCGCCATTAACCAATCACAGGTGAGCACGCTCTCTCTCTGGCTGTCTCTCTGGCTGTCTCTCTGGCTGTCACTGTGGCTGTCTCTGTGGCTGTCTGTCTCTCTGATTGTCTCTCTGTCTGTCTGTCTCTCTGATTGTCTCTCTGCCTCTCTGATTGTCTCTCTGTCTGTCTGTCTGCCTCTCTGTCTGTCTGCCTCTCTGTCTGTCTGCCTCTCTGTCTGTCTGCCTCTCTGTCTGTCTGCCTCTCTGTCTGTCCTTCTCTCTCGCTCTCTCTGTCTCCTCGTCTGATCCTGCAGGAGTTTTAAGCGGTTAGAAGAGGAACATTTCTGTGTTGCCAGTTGCTACAGTGACCCAGTAAACTCCATTGTATTTCTGTCTCGTTTTCTCAACACTGTCCTTCCCGTTCTCCATTTTGCCCTTCCTATTTTTTCTTCAGTTTTGTCTCTGTCTGTGTCACTCGCTCGCTTGTTCTCTTTCTGCATTTCTCCCCTCGTTCTCACACAGCACTGAAGTGAAGCAGCTGTGAATCTCTCTTGGTTTAGCTGAAGTATCATAAATCACTCCAGTGTTATGAAAGTTTCTGAAAGTAGCGCATAATCACAAATAGGTTTCCAGTCGTGATGGATGATGCATTATGGGATATTTCCATGCCGTGATAAACTAAAGTTTAGCTTGTGCTTAGGACCCACGCTTCCCCACACACACACACACACACACACTCCCGACTGGATTGTTTATAAAAGCTGTATCCTTAATGAACTGACAGAATGCATAATAGCCATGTTAATTACTCCATCACTTGTTGTAATACACCACGCGCGCATGCACACACTCATACACCCTCACACATAAAGAGACTGAAAAGTGTTAGTGAGAGTGAAAGAGTGCAGAACAGCCATGTGTGAGGTTTGATCTGCGAGTGTGTGCGCTGGGGCTTAATCAGCAAGGCCAGGTGCAAGCATGAAGGCTCTCAAGTGTGAAAGGCTTCTCTTCATGAGCAGGGAATTAGTGAATAAATTACGCCGATCGCATTTGGGTCGGTCTTGCTTTTTTTTTTTTTTTTTTTTTTTTTTTTTTTCCTTCCTCTGTGTGTGTTTTGTGTTTGCTCATGAATTAGGCCTGCGTGTGGCAAACGTTCTGCACGCCTGCTCTATACTGTACTATAGTTGCCAGCCGGTCAATTAAAGGCCGCCCTCTGTCCGGCTGTCCCTCTCTGTGGGTGTCGGGTGAGGGAGACGAGCTTGTTGTGTGGCTACCTTTTTGTCTGAGCGCCTGTGGCAAACTAAAGCACCATCTGTCGCTCCACCATATTGAGCTTGGCCCTACTGTACAGAGCATATCCTTCTGATCTCCAAGAAACACAAATACCGAGCTCCGAATGCTCACTGCTTGAATTGGTTCTGCCGGGAACACGAGTGTGTCATTAGGCCTCGTGCAGGGTGTAGCGCGGAGAGGACAGGAATGCTGGGTTGTTTTAGGAGTGCGCTTAGCTAGTTGTTTTTGGTTCAAACATTCAAGGAAGTTTTTACAGTGCTCCTGGGTGAGAGAACACATGGAAAGATGGGGGTTTCAATTCCAAAAAAGTATATCTGACATGAGATCATTTTAGTCACAGAGCACACAAATTCAATGCCTTAATTATTCTCCGCAGTGAGTATTTTTATTTGCCATCGGTCACAGATCTGTATAGTGGTATAACTGGATTTTTTTTTTTCCACTCATGGAGACTTTCTTTATTGTTTCGATGAGGTTTATTTGCTTGGGGGTTCCCTTCTCTATAGCTGTTCTGCTTCACATTAGGCCTAATGGAAAGCAGGTGAGAGAGAACTGGCTGCATAACCTGGCTAATTCTACCAGGCGAGTTTATTTGGACCAGAGGGAAACAGGGACTCTAATTCAGTGTCATAGCTAAGCTATAAATGGGTGTATGTTCTGAGTTTTGCTTGAGCTGCATTTGTATGGACATTAAGGTAAAACAAAAAAAAATTGTAATACTTTCACAATACACCGTGTTTCATTTAATAAACCAGTAGTGCCATATTTAGAAAGTAAAGAAAAAGAGTTCAGTAATGTTTATATACTGAAGTTAAATAAGGAAGAAAACTTAAGCTGGTTCACAGAGTTCACTATTATTGTTAACATTTTTCTTTTTCTTCTTTCTCTCTCTCGTTGTAACTTGACTCTCGTATATTATTTTAAGATGCCACTTGAACGTGACTTCAACCTGAAATTCTCTATGAATTCTCATTGCGTTGACTTGTCTAAATACACAGCCTAAATAGTATTTCTTTTTGAAAACATTAAATGATTCCACTTTAAAGCTACCTAAAACTCATTAAGTGGGCAAAATAAAATACTTGTTCCCACTGCATGGACATATACAGGATATCATATACAGTTTTAGGATTCTGGACTTACATGGATTTACATGGGGGTCTGAGATTACTTAATCTCAAATTGGATTTGTGAACTGCGGAGTTCCGACTTGGACTTGCCCCAGTGAATACACAGTATAGAGGAGGTTAATGTGGAGTGTTAATAATACTTAAATACATCATTTTAAAAAAGTAGTCTGGCCTGTTTATTCCGCTCTGACACAAACTGCCAAACCCCTACCCTCTCATATGAGGAGCCGTTTCATACACTGAAGTGGAGGTGCAGCCTGAAAAGACACACAGCGTGACGTCTTGGAGGTGTGCATGTGTGTGTGCACCAATGCCTGTTTTTGCCTGTGCTGGGGGCAGGGTTCATTGTAAGAGGTGATGGCAGTGCAGAAGCTGTGTCCTGTTGGAGATGTGTATATTTGAACTCTATGGATTAACACCAAACAGCTCGATCAGTGTGAATGGGCTTGACACTGCTAAAGTACTGTGCAAAGGGTGTGTGTGTGTGTGTGTGTGTGTGTGTGTGTGAGAATCATTTCAGGGGTGTTAAAAATCCACACACATGCTTTGATTGTTTAAGACCCAAACCAACATGGCTGCAGGGTAGACTAAAGGCTTTTCACACACACTTGTGCTGTTTTTCCATTCACTGTCCACCGATTCTTATGTTACTTAGCCGCTGTGTCAGAAAAATCAATGATTTTTCCATTGCAGTCTGATCTTTCCGGCCACATAAGAAAAATGTCTGAGCATAGTTGGAGCAAAGCATATGATTTCCTTTGTGGACTCCACAGCACCCACTAGTGTCTGAAACAAGAACCCCCCCAGACCATGGCTGTGCTGCTCTTGGCACACTAGGGGGGGAAGGATGAAGCGCTCTGCACCGTTCCGCTCAAGTTTGATCCGATTGCAGAATGAGGAATGAATTCCACTGCATCAGTACCCCTCTTCTGTGGTTAGCTTGTGGTTTCACATGTGTTTTTCTTGGATTGCTGCATTCATGAAGAAGAGTGCGTTGTTTGATGGCTGGTGATTTGTTTCATCATTTTATTCAGATAGCAGACCACAACAGAGGGAACAGACTTGAATTTAGTCTAAACTATGCTAAACTGTTGTTGGGAATGCATGGGTGGTTTTATAGTCAGGCTTATGAATGTGTAGCAAGTCTCTGGAGGAAGAGAGAGGAAGTGTGTGTGTGTGTGTGTGTGTGTGTGTGGTAGTGCCTTTTGTATTCTTAGGGTTGTCCATAGTTCAGCTCTGTTAAACAGCCGAGGCCTCGTGAATCTCCTGCTTTTAATAAATGCCATGGCGGTGAAACGAGGCCGCGTGTGAATGTGCCTGTGGCAGCTATCAGAGCCAAGGGACAGTTCAAAGGGATTCTTCTATCTGACCTCCACATTTAAAGGCAGGGTGTAATAACCAGAACAAACCCAGGAAAGAAAGACCACTCGCTTACTGCCAGTAAAAGCCTCACAAGGACACTTTACCATTTAGGGTAGCTCCAACCTGGTGATGATTTATGCCGATTACAGTTATTGCTAAAATTTCCGCACTTAGATACCTTGTGATATCAGCTTAGACCATGTACAATAAATAATAATAGGAGTTTTTTTCATCCTAAACTCCCTTTATAATGTGTAGCATATGACCAATTACCATGGATAAGAATTCAAGCATTTCTCTATACTGAGAAATCTCTATTGATGGAGCCTGCCCTTGGGTTCCATTATTAATCTTTTCAAATGAGCATTGTGAACACTGTGAAAACTTGGTTGCACTCCATCTGTACAGTGCTAGAATGAGACAGACATGTGAGAGTCATTTTTATGGAGACTTGTCCAACTTTTAGCAGTACTGTAAAAGTAATTCTGGTTATTTATTGCCTCTCTAAGGTTTTGTGGTGTCCATGGGCCATCACACCCACACATCAGTGTCGGTAACATGTAACCACAGTGCAGTGGTGGCTTGGTGGTTAAGGCTCTGGGTTACTGATCGGAATGTCGGGGAGTTCAAGCCCCAGCGCTGCCATTGTTGGGCCCTTGTGCAAGGCCCTTAGCCTTCTCTGTTCCAGGGGTGCTGTATCATAGCTGACCCTGTGCTCTGACCGCAACTTCTTGACATGCTGGGGTATGAGAAGAAATTAATTTCACTGTGCTTTAATGTATATGTGTGACAGACTCATCATTAACCACAAATTCCTCCTCCTGACAATGTAGTACCATCTCAGGAAGAAAGAACGGCACAGCTTTCTTGCTGAATTTACAAATACCTCTGACTGAAGAGTTCTAGGAAGCATTTTAGAGTGACATTTTTCTCAGGGAGGTTTGAGTAAACACGTTTTCCTTCTTGTCAGTACAGGAAATGTGTTCAGTTCAAGCGTGTTGTAATCATGCATACGCTGCAGATGCTGGAGTATTTCTTTTAACATGGCAGTTAAGTAGCATAAGCAGCATTTATGTACTGAACGCCACTATGAATCTGGAATTATGTACAATATGTACACGGAAGGAAAATACAGAGTTGTCTGTACACTGTAGCAGTCGTTTAAATATTATTACAGTTCCTGTTGGTAGTTATTACACACGCCTGTTGATGTGGTGGACAGAAGCTGGAATAACTATAGTGTTTGTTTAAAGTCTCACTATCTGCACCCTTCTAAAGTCTTGCTGCTCATTCGTATCACTCTCCCAGACTCCAGAAACCAGGAGCCATATAGGCAGAACGGCTATTTATGAGCAAAAAAAAGGGGCATTAACCTCAGTGTTTTCATGCCGCTCAGCCTCTGACCTCTCACAATATACAAACAGCAGAGCGCAACTCCCCCACGCGGTTCACTCGCACATGTAAGACCTCAGGATCTGCAGTGTGCCGTCTACAGTGTAGTGCCTGGTGTCCAGTGCCCTTTGCTATAGTAATCACAAAGTGCTGATCTTCAGCTGCAGACCATCGTGATCAGATCAATGGATTATAGTGTGGGAATGACCCCAAGGGCCACAAGCACTTTGTCTCATCCTGCACTCTAGTTAAGGCCCTGACACTTCAGACCAGCAGCAGTGCCCATGTCCCAGGACCATGCGCAACTGGAAATTTGACACGTAAACAAATATTGGTCTCCTAGTGAGCAGTTGCCAGGAGCTGGACAGCATCACTTAACCAGCTTATTGTTTTCGGGTGACCTCAGGGGTCAGGGTTTGGCACAGTGTCTGCGTGTTGGATTTACACAGGTTTACATGTTGCATTTAAAAGAGCAGGACATGACTGGAAAAGTCTGTAGTCTGTGAGCTTTAAAAATTTAAATACACAATGTCTCATTTAATTCCATGTACAGATACACCGTTCACGCAGAGGTCCCAGAGGAGGAAAGTTGTGCGCGCTGGGTGTGGTGTGGAGTAGTAGTGTGTTTCAAGTAGGCCTGGATGTATAGAGATGTTAATGAGGGTCCTGGGTGCAGGCTGATCCTCCGTGCTTAAAGAGACAGTCACGACGGGGCCACACAGCTCAGCCACATCCTCCTAATGCACCCACATTGTTCCCTTCACCCCTCAGCAAAGGGGGATGGAGCCAGAGAGAGAGAGGTGGATGATTTCTGGGACAGGCAGAACTGAAGGGGGAGGATGAAATGGAGAGAGGGTGTGGAATGTGGAAATGGTAGAAATGGAGAGAGGAGAGGAACTCAATGGAGGGAGGGAGCTGAGAGAGTGAGGCAATCACAGAGCATGAGCTGAGGACTGCACAGAGCAGAGGGGGTGGAAGCACAGAAACGGCAGGAAGACGAGAGTCCTGTAATTAAGATGACCGGAAGTCAGCTCTCAGAAAAGGTGATGAGTTTCTTTTTCTTTTCTTTTTTTTTTTTGCCGTCTGATTCAGACATGGTCACTAAAGTCCAGTGTGTACATGTTTTAGATGGACGTGCGGGTTTGTCTCTATATGTCTGAATATAGCCAGGCACTCAGGCTCAGCAAATCAGAGACTAGTTTCAGAAGTATGCCAGAGAGACAACGTTACATAACTCTAGGATCTGCAGAGAAAACACTACACCGTGCTGCAATGATAGTGTGCAGTCTGTGTGTCTGTGCAGATTTAGTGTGCTGTCACATATGCTTATTATATAATGATCAAATTTGTTTGTGGAGTGCAAGAGCTCAGCTGTGCATATGCTACCGCTTGTGTGCATGTTTTCATAATCATGTCATTCATTATCTCTTCACCATGTTCCTTATCTCCTGCAGAGAGGACATCATTTTCTCTCACACACACACACACACTTCAGTGCATGGGTGACACATGGGTGGACACACTACAGGCCAATATATGCACTTTCATACACAATTTTTTCCTGATTTCTCTTCACACCACATCATGGCTATGTTCTGAATGTTTGTTTTTCAGGCTCCCATCCCAAAGAGCGTCCTGATCCCCATCCCTGTCTCCAAATCTTCCGTCTCACGCTTCCGTAACAGCGTCGAGGGCCTCAACCAGGAGATCGAGCGCATCATTATCCGAGACTCAGGAGACAAAGATGAACAGTTTATTGTGAGTAGCAGTTGCTGTTATGTCACATAAACACTGTTGTTGTAACACTGGGAGCTCTTGGGATTTGAGCATCGAACATACATGGATTTGACTTAGTCATAGTGTACAGATATAGATCATGCTCTTAGAACAGAACATGCACATTACATCATACGATTTTAAGAGCAACTTTACCTTCTGTTCTCTGAGAGGCCAATTGCAATGACAACACTGCCAACTTCTCTCTTCTGTCAAGCCCACTCCACCCATGATGTTCAAACTATATGGCTCTTGAGTTGCCTTTATGTTGGCTAGGGGCAGAGCAAATTTCTGGGCCAGAAAGGTGTTTATTTAAAAAAAAAATTTTTAGCAAAACACCTCAAATGAGTAAGCCAACCAGCCAGTTCATTGCATGGCAAAGAGCAGTTGTGGCGCAGTTGGTAGAGCGGGTTTCCACTAATCGTAGGGTTGGTGGTTTGATTCCCGGCCCGCATGACTCCACATGCCGAAGTGTCCTTGACACTGAACCCCAAGTTGCTCCTGATGGCAAGTTAGCGCCTTGCATGGCAGCTCTGCTACAATTGGTGTGTGTGTGTGTGAATGGGTGAATGAGACACAGTGTAAAGTGCTTTGGATAAAAGGGTTATATAAGTGCGCCATTTACCAATATTTTTAATCGTAGCTTTTGGGCATTTTTGGCCTTCTATGGATATTAGAGGCCTTGTAACACTTTTAAACATTAACTAGATTTAAACAAACTGCACCTTTAATTGTAGCACCACTGTTTGAGTGAGAGTAGATCATGTCATTGTCATATCATTCCTCATTGTGCAGCCTCAGGATGCCCCTGATGGGCACCGTGCGCCTCCTCCACTGTGCCAGCGCAGCGCCAGCTCCCGCAGCATCGATACGCAGACGCCCTCAGGCATCACCGTGGGCAGCAGCCATAGCAATAGCAGCAGCCGATCCCAGTCTGTCTCGCCCGCCTTCCTGAGCGTGCCCAATGAACTCTGCAGCGATAGCCCCTCTCCCAATGAGGAACCACTCGGCGACTGCCGTGATAAAGGTACAACACACTCACATATATATATATATATATATATATATATATATATATATATATATAAATAAAAATAATATACACACTCAGATACATCGTATCTTTCCTTTATTGGTATAGTGTTTACTGGTGTCCATAGCCAGGTTTCCACTACGGTAACCATTTCAGGAAATCTAGGTGTATCTCCACAGGAAATCTGACTTTATTTTAGTTCTTTAATTACAGCAACTATTCAGTTTCTTCTTTAGAATAGATAGTTTTCTCTGGACGATAAATTATTAGGGTGGAACTTGATGTAGAAAACAAACAAGTGATTCCTACTGCTTGTTTTATATCAGATGTGCCGTAGCACAACCAACAACACGAAATGTTTGACCTCCTTTGTTTTTTACAGAAGTGGTGGGACAGAATGTTTTGGTGTGTTTTGTACATGCATCTAATGGCATGCTGCTCACATCAATAACCTAAAGACCAAAAAGAAAACTGCAGCTAGCTTTAAAATGTGCATTAATGTGACTGTTCTCTTTGCTCATCAAAGCCAACCAGTGAAGTGCTTTTGTTTGATGGCATTTCAGCAAACAGTACACGTATGACACCATTTCTAATATGCAGTTTGTGTAATATGTATCATGGTAGCAAATCAGGAATGTGTTGAGGAAATATTTGTTTCTCGTTTGTTTTTTAGTGCCTTGTCTCACTGAATTTCGACTTGAATTGTTAAGGGCTAAGCAGTCATCCATGGGTAATGTGTATTCTGCTAACAGATTTGATTCCTGGATCTCCTCTGCCCAAGTACGCATCTTCTCCCAAGCCCAACAACAGCTACATGTTCAAACGTGAGCCTCCTGAGGGCTGCGAGCGTGTCAAGGTCTTCACCGAGGAAACACCGTCAGTACTCCTCCTGATCCCATCTTTATCCTTCTCTCTTTCCCACGTTTGTTTTTGTTTCATTCTCCATCTGTTTGTCCTTGAGGTGATGACTGTGTAAGGTTTTGATAATGTCTTCAGTGCTGACTCTGTGGTTTTTGACTAATTCTCACTGTTTTCTCCCTGTCCTCTCTGTGTGTGCCACTCAGGGCCAAACCTCTGCATGAGATCCCGCAGTTCCTGTGCCCAGACAGAAACAAGGTCAACTTCATCCCCAACAGCGGCTCGGCGTTCTGCCTGGTCAGCATTCTCAAACCGCACAGTCTGATGAGTGTCCCCGCCGAGGCCGAACAGAGAGTGTCCCGCGGCACCAGCACCCTGTCCCAGTAGCCTTCCTCCTGTCCTTCATCTTTCTCCTCTTCATCCTGCCTCGCACCACATGTAGGAGACACAGAGAGCTTGATATGCAATCAATCAACCAATCAAGCTTCCTGGCAATCCTGATCAACTCCAGCCCCACCCACCCATCCATCCCCACCCAAAGTCAAACAGCAAAAGAAAAGAAAATGTAGGGCTCTATTTTGGTAACACTCCTTATATTTGATAAGATAGTAACAATTCCTATTTGCTATGCAGCTTTTTAGGTCAGTACTTGTACTACTTAAGGACCAGGAGGACATGTTGTGTGAGGGTTTGTGATAAGCATAGATATATTTTTATTGTTCCTCTACCTTTGATAGATATGACTGAGTGGAGACATGTGGATGAATATTTTGTATCTCTTCTAGGACACGCGCGCAAAGAGAGAGCATCTGCTCACGTTTTGCATCCTTCCTTATTCACTCTGAGTGTGAGGCTTGAGAGACTGCGAAAATGTATCGTTTTCTAATAGCTTGCAGTGTATCTCTTTTAGAGAACTGTACTATTCTAACTCTATGAAAAATACATCATTGAATACAAATGATGTCTGAAAATTTTGGATGATCTGACAAGACCAAGAGACCTGGTATGTAGAAGCTGGGTTGATGAAGGCTTCTGCCTCCATCTGGTTTTTTTAGTCTCTGTGTGTTTGGATCATGAGGCGGACAGCAGGAGAGACTAATGTCAGACCAACTGAACTCCGCTGATCTCTTACACCCCCCCTCCCCGTGGTTTGTGAGAGGAATGGAAAGTGCAGTGGAGAAAATAAGAGCGAGTGCATTCTGTACTTCATGTGTGACGCTCTCTGATTCTGTGTTGAAATCTGTCAGACGACAACAGTACTAGAGCTCAGCAAACGGCATGGTTTTGTCCGTGTGGCCGTAGAGCACGTTTCAAATGAATTTGGGTCCAAACGCCGAACTTCAAACACATCAGGGAACAAAGAGTGTGTTTGAGAGCGCGAGAGAAAAAGAGAGAGATGCAATGCAGAGGGCATGTTGAATTAAGTGTGTGTGCGTGCACTCGCATTTGAGCGAGTGCGTGTTCTCTCTTCTCTCACACACTGATGATAGGCCTGAGACTGTTGAACCGAGAGCGCTGTGACACTGAGAGAAAAATCTGGAATATGAAATCGTTTCAAACGGATATTTTAATGTCACATGACTTCGCTTTAAACTTTATTTCATTAACAGCTTGAATTTGATTGAACTATATCGGATTTATACGATCGAATCACAATTATTTCGATTAAATTATTTAGTCCAAAAAGCTTGGTGTGTTCAGAAAACCTGCATTTATATCCACGCTACTTCATGTTGATCATATTAACTTATAATTGCACCATGATGCCATGCATTGTGTTTAGAAAGGTAATAGTTATACCTTCACACTTCTGCATGCAATCTACCAGCTTTCAGGTTTCATGTCCCTCAGATATGATGAACAGTCCAAACTGTAATCATTCCCCTTCACTGCCTGCTTTTCGGCCACATCTCTTTTCCTCAGTGTCACAGAGCTGACTTCAATAATAAACACTGCTTGCTAAGTCTGTCATTCATGTTAGCATACATGCCGTAGGTATTTTATTTCGTATTGTTTCATGTCAACAGTGTCACTGTTGTAATAAGAATCAACTATTGGCAATAAGAACAGGCTGTTACGATCACTCTGTAATCCTGTCCAAAGAAAATGGCTGCTGTTGAAGCCAGGAGGAAGAGTGAGGTGGCATAAAACGACGTTTCTTGGACAGTTTACTGTTCCACAGTATCCATAAAAAATACCCATCAGGCTCAAACCTGTGTAAAGTTCTAATGAAGACCAAAGCCGTGGAGTGCCTGCTTCAGTACGTCACACTAGTGGCTTGGTTTCTTACCTTCACTCGTTCCCTTGTTTATTGAGCAGACCTGGGTTTGGGCTCAAGCTCTCGGGTGGAGCCCAACACACTTCTGTAGTACTGGGGTCCGTTTTTGTCTGGGGGTTTTTTTATTTGTTTTTTTTTTTTCTTTCAATACTGTTAAGGTATTATTTTGTGCTTTAAATAAAATAAATATTGAACTTGAAAAAGATTGTCGCACTTTTTGCCAGATCAGTTAGGCCCCACGTGGCTTATAGCTTTGAACACCTACCATTTCTAACGATTACAAGGTCTTAATCATCTGAAATCAGCTGATGGTTATTGCTGTAGATCTGTACTCAGGAATGTACGAACATTAAGCTCTTCCCAACAGCTACAAAATACTAACAGTTCTCTGTTTGGAAATTTGATGTATCTGCTTAGTATACTGTATGTGCCTGTATTTAAAGTAGAGAGTATGCGCAGTGTAGAGACAATTTTAATGCATTTTTTATAAGAATGGTGGCCTTCATTTTCTCTTTCTAATTACTGTATTTGTTAGTTTGAAAGAACGAGGGGAATGAGAGTGTCCTACATAGTTGGGTCACAATCCCACACACGTTTGGAGAAACTAGACAAGATTATCAGATTAGACTCGTGTTTTAGAGAGTTCTCTTCATGTTGCACATTTAGGTCTGCTCAGACACAGCTTCAGCACTGTTGTGTAGGCCTCTGATCTCTTACTCTGTGTGAGGTGACTGTTCTGTACTTTTTGTTTTATTCCCATACAGTTCATGTACTCCATAATGTTCCTCTGGCTGTATGTAACTGAATAAAAATAAAGTTGCAGCTGCACCAAATACAAAGTGAGGCGTTTGGATGTTGTTATTATTATGATTTATTTTAATTTTTTTTTTGTCCAGCTTGGTGATGGGTTTTTTTTTTTTTTTTTTGCGGGGGGTTTTGTTCTTTTTTTCTCCAATGACCAGGAAATAAGCTTCTGAAAGTCCAAAGACATTTCAAGAATGCTGTATAGGATCATTAGAGCTGATGTTCTGACCCTGAAATGAGCAGAAATCTCAAGTCATGTAAGCCTGTTTCTTTTGGCACCCGGGCTCATAAAGACAAACAGCTCCACTTCCAGCATGTTTTCAGAAGAACTCGCACATGCCACCTAGTGGAACAACAGAGCAGGTTTTGTGTGACAAGGTTCAGTTTCAAGAAAAAATCCCTCAATTACTTGCACATTAATTTCCCCATCTGCGGATTAATAAAGGCTTCTCTAATACATTAATCTTTATTAATAATGCGATCTTCAATAGTGCCCAAGATGTAATAAAATTCTGAGTTGATTTTTTTTTTTAGTTTCAACATGTTTAGTCTATTTTCACAATGCCATTTGAATACCTGCTGATAGAAGTGTCAGTGCCTCGCTTCATCTATACTTAAAAAGCTCAATACAGCAATGCTTTAGTGCATTAGTCTTATCACCACCGTTAATAAATGGTAAATGGCACACTTATATAGCGCTTTACACTGTGTCTTATTCACCCATTCACAAACACTCACACACCAATGGTAGCAGAGCTGCCATGCAAGGTGCTAACTTTCCATCGGGGGCAACTAGGGGTTCAGTGTCTTGCCCAAGGACACTTCGGCATGTGGAGTCATCCGGGCCGGGTATCGAACCGCCAACCCTATGATTAGTGGACAACCAGCTCTACCAGCTGAGCCACAACCGCCAATAACAGTGCAGGTCATCTTATAGATAACTGACTGACTACATCTCTGCTGTAACTTAGTACATCTGTATCATATAGCTGTACTGCATTCTGGGACTTGTAGACCATTTTTTGCATTCTCCAATATTTCTGTGGATTTGTCACTAATTTGACCCTGAACATCGCTGAGAAATGGTAAGCTCTTGCCCGATTTTTTTTAGGTGTTAACAGTGAAATCGAATTTAATTCCTTTAAGTGTAGGAAATACACTTAGAAGCATGCCTTTGGGAAGTCGGAGGAAACCCGAGAACCTGGAGGAACCCTACATGGATTCAGGGAGATCATGCAAAAGTCCAAACAATCAGCAACCCGAACGCAGGAATGAACCTGTACACCCTGGAGCTGTGAAGCTACAATGCTTTCCATTGTTCTATAACAAAAAGTCTATTTCACAGAACATGTTTATAGTATAATGAAGGGTGTATAATATCAGTGTAGAGATATGTTCCACTGTAACTTTAAAGGCAGGAATATAAAGTCTACACTGTCATGGCACAGCTGCTCAGGCAAATATTTTTGTAATGTTTTGTCTACTGGGTTCCTACTCTACTCGGAGACTGGATGCTGCTGTTGCAGGGTGCTCTTCTGTGAGTGTGTTACATGCGTTTGGATCAAAGATGCTTGAAATTGTGC
Source organism: Noturus placidus (assembly GCA_022414735.1). Classification (NCBI taxonomy): domain Eukaryota; kingdom Metazoa; phylum Chordata; class Actinopteri; order Siluriformes; family Ictaluridae; genus Noturus; species Noturus placidus. The sequence goes on from JAFFST010049624.1 coordinate 109,654, forward strand.
AGTCATGCACGTTTTCCAGCCAACGTCCAGCGTTCGAGCCACCCCTATTTTTTGTGTGCAGAGATTAAATTGTTCGCACAGAGGACAGTGCTCTGCACCTTGTCCAAACAGGAACGTGTTTCCCCTGTGACTCTATAGCCTCATGATCCCACCCACAGAATGACCTTATCTTATGAAGGGGCATTAACAAACTCTCTTAACAGGGACAAGCAGCACAATTCTTGCATCTTGCCAATCATTATCACATTATCACTGCAGCTAGAACAAACCGAGTCACACTCGGATTCAGTATAAAACCATATATAACAGATTTTACATCATGCTTATACAGCAACACAAAACTCAGCGATGAGTGAGTTGGGGGATGGGCTGGATTTATCCAGAATCCATTCATGCACACATGTCAGACTCCGCCGGTCTGTAAGGAACGTGCAGGGAGGAGGGAGAATAGACTGAGGCCATTTAAGACCAGGTCACATAATTGGACGTGGCATGTGATTAGCGCAGCAAGGGGTTTAACTGAATAGGTCAGGATCCCTCTCCTTTTTGATATGTTCAAACTACAATCTGCTTTTGTGAGAATCCATAGGAACTATATAGTTCACATAATTGCAAAGCATTTAAACTGATGGCTTTACACATGCATGCACACACACTCTCACCAACAATCCCACTCCTGCTTTTAGGTGGAAAACAGACCCAGACCTTTTTTTCCCCTCAAAGGTATTGTTTGAGGATGTGTGAGACTGCTCGTCTCCATGTCCCAGTGCTCCCCTCTGAGCTGTTTTTTCTCTGATCTCTGTGCCCATGGACCATTAGGAGGCAGGCTTCACGCCCAGCCTGGGATTACAGGCCCAGATTCCTCACTTTTTCCCTTTGCCCGAAGCATGCAAACCCTCTTTGTTACAGGCTAAACTCAGACGCTGTGGTGTTAGTTTAGACCTAACTAAGGATCAGCTGGTTCAACACAGTCCTCGAAACCAAGCCCACTTCTTTAGGTCCAGTGCCTACAACAGTCTTTTCCTATTTTCAGTTAGTGGAATGCTGAGACAGGGCGCACGGTGGCTTAGTGGTTACACCTCCAGGGTCTGGGGTTCGAGTCCCACCGGGGCCATATGTGTGCGGAGTTTGCATGTTCTCCCCATGCTACGGGAGTTTCCTCCGGGTACTCCGGTTTCCTCCCTAGTCCAAAGACATGCATTGGCTGAATGTCTAAAATGGCTAAAATGTCTAAAATGTCCGTAGTGTATGAATGAGTGTGTATGTGATTGTGCCCTGCGATGGACTGGCACCCTGCCCATGGTGCGTCGCTGGGATAAGCTACAGGTTCCCCATGACCCTGAAAAGGATAAGCGGTATGGATGGATGGATGGATGGATGGATGGATGGATGGAATGCTGAGACAGGTTTTCTGCCCAGAGGTAGACAGAAGGTTTAGTAATCATGACAAATCCCTGTGAAGAGCAAATTCCATTCACCAACTACTAGTTATACCTCTCAAATTAAGATAATAAAATGTCTTTTTAATGCAGTTTAATGCAGCTGTACTGCCAGCTAGGTTTGTGGTTTCCTGTGGAATTTGATAATTACCTTACCTTCTTTAATGAAGAGGTATAATTGAGCTTCTGTTGAACTGCATATTAAACTGAACAACAGAGAACATCCATCCATCTCCAAATTTAACTACTCTAATGCTTTCTAATGCACAACATTCTGTTAAAATACTAGTTTTATTCACTTTCACCGATTTATTAAGTTTCACTGATGTCCAGGTCTGAGAGACAGGTAGGATATCACTGAACAAGAGAAACATGTGCAGAAGAGTCCTTTGCTATGAAGTCCATGGGGCGGAGTCAGACTGGATCCAGTTCCTCCTACCTGGTAGTAGTTGAGCCAAAAGTGCAGGCGGTGGAGACAACTCTGTGTATTTCAGGTTGGATACGTGTGTTTAATGTGTTGTTTTGTGTTGTACAGCATTGTGAGTTAGAGGTTATATAGAAGCGGTTGGATGAGATCATCAGAATGAAGATGCAAAATGTGGAAAAATGTGCAAACAGCTGTATTTGCAAACACTTAATAAATGTAGTAAATTATGAGGTATGCTATAAGGTGTGTTACACACACACACACACCATCTAACTTGATTTATGAAATCACTGTTATAGGCTCACTTCTAATGATAAGCCTCAGTCATATTCAGTCAGGTGGCTGAATATCATATTCATTCAGGTAGCTTGGCAGTGAAGGCTCTGGGTTACTGATCAGAAGGTCGGGGGTTCAAGCCCTAGCACTACCAAGCTGCCACTCTTAGGCTCTTGAGCAAGGCTCTTAACTCTCTCTGCTCTAGGTGAACTGCATCATGGCTGACCCTGCACTCTGACCCCTAGCCCCCTGACATGCTGGGTATGTGAAGAAAAGAATTTCACTGTGCTGTAATGTATATGTGACCAATAAAGACTCATTATCCTGCTCCATCCAATGGGTTTTTGTTTCTGCAGAGAGGAGAGTGTAACTGACTGCAGTGCACCAGAGCAGCACAGTTTGGATAGAAACACGAAACCCTTGAAACGAGAAACAAAAGTGAGCCCACATCATTGTTCGATTTAGCAGTGTTTACAAGGAATTTCTAATACCTTTGAATAACTCTACACTTCCAGTCAGAACACTGTGACTTCAGGCTTTATATTAGGTAACTATTTCATATCCCTGCTCAGTCTAAACTAGCAGTTTGGCCAGAAATGCACACAATTTCCCTCTAAACTCCCAAATGTATTTGATAATCCAAGGGATATTTTGATGTCCAAAGTTTGCTCCTTTGGTTTTGTATGGGTGTATCAAGGCTAACATTGCTAACAAATAGGGAACGCTTATAGCTATCAGCTTAACCTTGTGCAAACTGCATGTATAGCATCACCACATATTCACCTCAAAAGAACTAATTTGTACATGACATAGCAGCACAATATTCTGCTTGAACAATTCCACTGTTAAGTCACACTTCCTTCTTTCATATGATGTTTGTGTGGAAGTGCTGAGGAAGAAACTGATTTGGCTGCTGTTACTGTTTTACGCCATGCAAAGTACATTTGTCCATTTATATATGCATATGTGTGGTATCGGTTCCTTTTTTTTTTCTTTTTTCTTGCCTGAACTACCCTCAGTTTAAACTCAGGAAGGCTTGTTAATTAGCTGAAGAGTTTAATCGGGTATATTAAAGAAGGATAAATTGTAAAAACCTGTGACAGCATGATTGGGAAAGACTGGAGTAGATTATTGTTTAAGTAGTATGAAATAATTTCTGAAACCTTTAAATAAATAAATACATTTGCATAAATAAAGTTGCAGTCATTTGTGTTGGTTTGATATTTTACTGAGCATGCTGCTCGTAGCTGACAGAGAAATAATTGTTTTCCATCCAACCAGCATAAAGAAACACAAGAGGTAACTATTTAAATGTCAAAATATTCTCAATTGGTTTTCTTGCCATCTGGAATGCTTATTCGGCTCCATGTGTGGTACCATTTACACTAGGCCACCTACAGAGAACTTGTACATCATAATTGTGGTCATTAATTAAAGGGGGGATTTGCAATGTTGAAAGTGCTTTGAGACCTGCAATAATCATATCACTTTAAGAATGCCACAGAAACAAATGTAACTTGAAAAACTGACAGGCAGTGGATGTTACTTTTAAAATTTTTCAGCCCAGAAATTAGTCATTAGAGTCGCACACAGACTCACCAGAGAAGACAATTCACGAGGCATGTTTTTCAAAAACCAAAAACATGGTGGCAGGGTGTGGTTAGAAAGGAATGTGCAATTTTATTTTGTTTTGTTGTTGTTTTTGCTCTTGTAATTGCACATGTTGTACAGCAGAGGGCTCGAAAATTAAAAACTGCACTTTTACTCTTAATATTTGCCTTTTGAAAATCACTCTTTTCAAATATTTTCTGAAGACAAACACTACAGAAGATATTTAAAAGTAAGGGATAATAAAGATAAGTAAGGGATGAAATCATGACTGGGTGTGATGATCTAGAACAACCATCTGGAACATGATAAAGGCTTTTCTTATAATCATATATTTTGATTATTTAAAATGTATTATTTAAAATGTATTTTAAAAAATCTAAATCTAGGATAAAAATGCGTACTGTGCTTCTTTTAGACAGTTGAATGGAATTTAATCTAGTCAAGAGGACCAGATAAATATAGCCATCACTGCACAGTCAAGTTTCACAGAGGCCGATCTAACACAAACAGGTAACATTAATACACATCAGTTTGATTTTTTTGTCAGCTTTTATCCTGAACTTCATTCCTCTAATCTGTAATATGAAGGGATACTTGTAGGGCATGTTCTGGACACACCTGAACCTGCAGGTGCATCTGATTGGGTAAAAACACTGGACACTGAGGACTGTACAGAATACATGTGTACACAAGGTAACAGTACACTATTTGCACTGTTGCAGTCTAATCTAATTTAGGACATGATGTTATTGTCATTATGACGTTATTATTTAAAGTCACTGTAATTTGCTGTTCTTGCTCACCTCTGCCAAAATGGCTTTTATAAGCTCCATTCAAATAAACACTCGCAGCTAGACACTGACACATTTGTGTTGTATTTGTCTAGCTAACTATGTTGTGTATATTAAAGAGCTACCAGTTTGGAGAATAACTTGCTGTTGATGTGAGGATACCAAATTAGTCCAGAATCTCTCAAGTAAAGTAATTACACCTCAAGCATTAAAGGCACCATGGCAGTTTCCATCCATCCATCCATCCATCTTCAACCGCTTACTCCTTTTCAGGGTCACGGGGAACCTGAAGCCTATCCCAGGAGGCATCGGGCACAAGGCGGGGTACACCCTGGACAGGGTGCCAGTCCAAGCTCTTTAAATATTTCAGGTCTGTCTAGCTCTGAAAATCCACACTGATGTTAAATGTACATTTTAATTACACTAAAATGTACCCCTGCTTAATATGGGTTAGGAATTGACATTTGTGTCTCGCTCCACTGTTCTCTTTTCAATTGCCCATTGTGGGTTAAAATATTGTAAACAACATGCTGAGGTGAGTTTAAGAAGTGTCATTCGTTCATTTAGCTAGCGTTATTCTGGCTAGCTGCTAAGGAGCTATTGATGTCTACTGAGGAGGCCTACTATTGATTTTATACGATGAGGCCAAACTCCCTGTAGACTTGCTTATAGTTGTAATCGAATAAAAAGACTCCATGAGTTCAATAATATAATATAAAATATGTTATATAAATGTCTCCTTACATGTCAACATTTAAACAACAACAATTAAACACAATATTCAACACAATTAAATATGTTTTTTTTTTAATTAAACACAATTAAACACAATTAAACAAAATAAAAATATTTAATCTGATTATGTGGATGGTATGGTTCAGTTATGTGTGTGTGTATGTGTGTATGTGTATGTGTATGTGTATATATATACCGTATTTTCCGCACTATAAGGCGCAGTCTCAATTACGGGGTCTATTTCTGTACTTGACCTATACATAAGGCACACCATGTTATAAGGCGCATACGGTTGTTACGCCAACCAAAGTCACACAACATTTTTACAGATTTTAGAACTCAGTCCACACATAAGGCACACCGGATTATTAGGTACTAATTTTTGAGAAAATTTAAGGCTTTTAAATGTGTCTTATAGTGCGGAAAATACGGCACGCACGCACACACACACACACACACACACACACACACACACACACACATATATACAGGTGTACCCCGCCTTGTGCCCGAAGCTCCCTGGGATAGGCTCCAGGTTCCCCGTGACCCTGAAAAGGAGTAAGCAGTTGTAGATGGATAGATGGATGGAGATACAGTGCCTTGCGAAAGTATCCGGCCCCCTTGAACTGTTCGACCTTTTGCCACGTTTCAGGCCTCAAACATAAAGATATAAAACTGTAATTTTTTGTGAAGAATCAACAACAGGTGGGACACAATCATGAAGTGGAACCAAATTTATTGGATATTTCAAACTTTTTCAACAAATAAAAAACTGAAAAATTGGGCGTGTGTTTGAGGCCTGAAACGTGGCAAAAGGTCGAACAGTTCAAGGGGCCGAATACTTTCGCAAGGCACTGTATATATATATATATATATATATATATATATATATATATATATACAAATAAAATCATTTATTTGAGATGGGTTGTGTGAGTGGTGGCACAACTCCCTGTAATGACTTTTTGCAGGGTGAGATGTCTGCTTTATGGAACACCAAATGTATTGCTGCTACCCTACCAATAGTTTAGAATTTATAGCCCATGTCCTGTGAATTTATTGTCTTGAACTCATCTCACACTGTTGTGTATTTGCACTTTATGTAGTCTTACATACTGCTATGTGTTGCACCATGGTCCTGGAGAACTGACATTTTGTTCCAGTGTATACAATCCATAACAAACCCACTTGACTTGTTTTCCACTGCATTCTTCATATTCCTATCTGGTTGTCTTGAATAACCTCTCATTAGCAACAGAGGTTGAAGCTTTTATAAGCAACTTACAATTGCGCAGAGAAAATATAGAGCTTTGCTTTCAAACCTAACTGTAGCATGGTTCTGGGACATGAACTCGCAACCTACCATTTAGTAGTCTAAAGCATTATGCACTGAGCTACATGGGCTGCCAGTGTACATTATGTATAACTGACAGGCAGGGGGACTCCTCCTTGCTGATAATTTCATTAGCCAGACCATGCAGTCATGGAGTTTTTTCCTCAGAGCATCTATTTTAATGTCAGGATGTGAAGACAGTGTAGCTGCAGTGTTCTTTAAAATGATTCCAGCAAATTTAAATATAGTGAGTGAGCCTTCATTTCAAGCTGACTTGGCTTATGAAATGTTTGATGTGGAGCAGAAGACTGGCGACTCATACCATGGTTACTGTAATACAGAGGCAGAGCTGGAGACTGTGTTGTTGATGGTATGATGGTATTCCTTGGTGAGTGTGTTTTCTTTCAGCTGGTTATGCAGCCTCAAATGAATAACATTCACTGAATGCTGTCATTGTATTGCTCTTGTATCACTTACTGTGTGCAAGTTTCATTAATAAATATTAATAGACACTTTTACTCATATCTGGCTTATTAAAAAAGTGACTCACTGCACATTCAATTTTTAAAAATATTAAGTATAACTTTAACTATTTATTGTATTTATTCAGAAATACATGGTTCTAGTGTATATTATGGATTTCCCTGTGTGGTAGGCTGTCTAGTTGCAGCACATGTTCACCAGAGGGCATACTCACACAGTTGTTGAGTTGAGCTTGAGTCCTTGAGCTTGTGTTTACCACCAATCAGTGGGTGCTTCTCAATAATCAAACTGATGTTTCCTCGCTCCTCCGTCCTTCAGCCCATGACCCGGAAATGGATTGAAGTCCACCATCTTGAAGGACATATCAATTCTCTAATTGCACTGCAAGGAACTAGGAGTGAGGAAGCTTCAATCACAATCTCAAACATAAAGCCCTTTTATGATGTGATGGAACTTTGTGTGAAAAAATAATTAAATAATATGCTTACAATGAGTACTGTAATTAATTGATCCTTGCCTGTTCGGATATGCAAAGCTGCACAAAAGATCTGATAAATGATGTATTATTCATTGTTGAATAACAGACATTTTAAACATATCAGTACATTTTGCTTTATTAAGAATGTTATTAACCAAGCTCCAACAACATAATGCCAGTGCAGTGATGTCATCCAACTGTGCACAGTTATCAATAATTGACATTGCTATTATGTGGCACTTGAGAGAGCGAGGATATTTCATTTGACATGCTTCGATTCCTCTCTCCTTGCATATCATCCTTGCATCCTAAAAGGGTGGAGCTAAGACACAAGGAAAGGAAACGAGAAGCGCCCAGTGTGTTCTTGGGTCCCTGTGTGGATCCTGGAGCCCTCTCTGCACCCTCTACATTATGTGCCTAGCATGGCTCAGGCCATTAGAAATTCCACAGTGGAGGCCAGAGGAACTAAAGGTTCTCTCACACATCTTAATAGAAGATGGATGGACAATACCAGCACAGAATGTGGGCCAATCCAACATGGGTGACATCTTACTAAAACCTTATAGAATTAATTTAACAGAATATAGCAACGGAGTGAATAATTCTTTAATGCTGTGTAGAACTAGTCATATTTAAATGAATACTCGCTTTCAGTAACTTCTTTATCCTGCTCAGGGTTGTGGTGGAGCTTATCTCTACAACACTGGGAGCAAAACAGGGATTCACCCTGGCTGGGACAACACTCCACTGGATGGCACCATTCACCCACAATCACACCTAGGGGATATTTACAATAACCAATCTACAGCCCTGTGCAGTCCGTTTAACCCAGTGGCTGTCAGTGGAAGTGTTCACACACAGGCATAAAAAACGCAGCGTTAAAGCGTCAATTTTTTTTTAATGTCGAGGGTTAGGTTTTTAACTATTTTTTTTTTATTTGAAGCGCCACATCAAAAACTGTCCGACTAATGAGATTCGTGTTTTTGTTCAGGTGCCCGGAGCCACTGAAGTTACATAAAATTTCTACATGATGGCGCTCAAGCACAAAACTGTCTTATTGATGAAGAAGAAACTAAAAAAGAAGATGATGATGCAAGCACCTGCCATTTTAGTGCAAAAATGACAAACATAAAATGCTCACTGCTAATAAATCCTTCTGCCTACACACAAACACAGTGTCTTTTGAAAGCACCAGATTCAAAATTACACACTACTCTACAGTGGTGTGAAAAAGTGTTTGCCCCCTTCCTCATTTCCTGTTCCTTTGCATGTTTGTCACACTTAAGTGTTTCGGAACATCAAACCAATTTAAACAATAGTCAAGGACAACACAAGTAAACACAAAATGCAATTTGTAAATGAAGGTGTTTATTATTAAAGGAGAAAAAAAAATCCAAACCATCATGGCCCTGTGTGAA
>JAFFST010049624.1:121548-145933 GCA_022414735.1 Noturus placidus
TATATATATATATATATATATATATATATATATATATATATATATATATATATATATTCTTGACCTCTAATTTAAATAGCGTCCCATACTGCATTGTTGTATTATCATATTAACCACAAAAATGAACCATAGTCAATCTTTTTGGGCACAATAGTTGCCTTACACCAACCCCCTCCAAAAATAAAAAAACCCCTCTGGGTCTTCCCATAAGTAAGTGAATGCTGTTGCTTTGACTTTGATATAATTCAAATCATTACTTATTTAAAAAGAGTTATATTGTTTAAAATGATAACTTTAAGGATTTAGCTTTTAAAATTTATTTGTTGCAGTGTCCATCCATCCATCCATCCATCTTCAACCGCTTACTCCTTTTCAGGGTCACGGGGGGAACCTGGAGCCTATCCCAGGGAGCATCGGGCACAAGGCGGGGTACACCCTGGACAGGGTGCCAGTCCATCACAGGGCACAATCACATACACACTCACATTCATACACGCAGTGTCCAAATCACCAAATACCTTACATTTACCAAAAGTGCGCACGTGCTTTAGCGAGTTCAGAAAAAATGTGTGAACGTCTGTGTGAACGGTTTCAAGACGTAAAGACTGTTTCTCTTCTTCTTCTCAGTGATGAGCGGGTGTCAGAAATGGAAAGTTGTGCAGCGCCACCTTGTGTCCCGGGGTGTTTCTGCTTTTCAATAAGCACCATCTACTGAGTGAATTTACACTTTCATTCAGTGCCTCGCTGCGCGTGAACACACACACACACACACACACACACACACACACACACACACTTTTATTTATTTTGACAAAAAAAAAAAAAAAAAAAAAAAAAAAAAAAAAACGGTTTAATGTGCTGGGAAAATCTTCCCGGTGTAAACAGGCCTTACCTCCTATCATGAGGTAGGAGCTCAGGATCAAACCTTATAAAGTTTACCCTGCATTTTAATTAAAGAATAATAATTAAAGAAGCATGCAAGGCCTGCAACTGTAAGCATTTCCATTCAATTACTAAAGGTGAAGATGAGCATATTGACAAAAAAACAACACAAAAAACAAAGAGAGAGATGAGACTTTCAGAGCAAAGGTAAGACATTCCATTAAAACAAGGGTTTTCTTTAATAAACATGGCATTTGTGTTTACAGAACTGTAAAGAAGGTCAGATATTTCTTTGTAAGAGAACGTTCTACTGACCAAAGTGCTAGAATACATTGACATTATAATATAGGAAAGATAAGGCTTATATTAGGTGTGTCTGAACTGGTGCTGTATGTTTATCATGTAGTTTTTTTTTATTCTTTATTCTGTAATATACAGCAACTAAATGGGAACCTGCAAAGAATAGACCAAGTTGATGAAAAAAAAAGGATTTATTTTCCCTAATAAACAAACCATTTGAACAAAGTATGCAGTCATTTTTGGGCTATTTATAGGAGCCATTTATAAACTTTCCACTCATAATACATTTTTGTTCATTAGATTCCAGATGAGATTATTTATATTAATGGTGGTTTGTGATTTCCACCACTGTAGCTAAATAAGAAAATTGCTGACCCCCTGGGTAGGCTTCATGTTGTAAGAACCAAGGGTCAAAAGCCAAAGGTTCCCTAAGAACCAAGGGTCAAAGGGAAAGCCATCAATACTACTACCCTGACCTTTTCTATCATTCAAATGAAACAATAATACTCAACAGCCCCTAAAGGACCTCCAGATAAGCTAACATAACCAGATTGTTTTAACCTGTTAACACTTCAAATAGTGACCAGTGAAATTTAAAACACTCAGAAAATGAATTGTAAAAAAAAAATTACAGTCCTGGAAACTATAGTTGACTATTGCTGTCTTTCATTCAGTTTAGCTTCCATTTTTGGACTGTAACACAGAAAGAGCTAGAAGATCGATCTGTTCATGTGGAACATGAGTGATATAAGAATGAGGAGTTTTAAATTTCACCAAAATAGATGGGTGTGATGAAATTTATTTTACTCCTCAGACATCTTGCAGTTTGCTAAGTTCAGCCGACTGAAGTAGGAGAAGACCCAGGGTCTAGATATGTTCTGCTTCTGTTTCAGACCCTCCGTCTCCACAAAAAGTCCTCTGTGGAACTGGAGATTTTGCTCCAGTGCTGCCCTCTGCCTGTAAATCAGAATAGTGCAATATATTAATCAGTCCCTACTTTTAATTGTAGTATAATTGTTGAGAGTTTTCCTATAGTTGAAATACCTATTAAACTCTGCATCCCACATGGCTGCTTCCTCTTCTGCTCGTCTTCGCTCCTTTGCCGCCTTACTCCTGTCTTCTTCTTCCTCCTGCCGTCTGCGTAAGTACTCCAGTCTTTCGCTCTCATCCATCTCCTGCAATCTCCTATACTCCTCCTCCTTACGAGCCTTCTCCTCCTCATACTGAAGCTTTAACTCCACTACAAACCCCACACAACTATACTCCTTATCGTAGAATATCTAATTTAGATCTCATCTAAACAGTGTGAAGATTGCATCCCTCATTATTTCTGGTCAGTATAAAATGTACCTCTATTTTACTATTTATTTACAAAAACAAAACAAGACGACAATTAAAAACCTTAAGTAAGACCTACAGGAAAAATGTCAGACAGTGACTGTCTAACATCTGGCAGAGATACAGTATAACGAGAAATCAGAGGACGCAAAAAAAAAATAGATTCAGTTATGATCTAGATAAAGTCTGGGCATACAAGATATTAAACATACCACATACACACTCTGAACATTTTTGTTACTTGTAAAAATAAAGGGGCATCAGCGAGCCTGTTGTGTCCTAAGAGTATGTAAACTTTTCTGTAAATGTAAAATGGTATTTATTGGCATTTGTTTATTGATGTTTACTGATTGATGTGTAAATCTCTCTCTCAGTGCATTTTCATTTTAAAACTATAAAGTGACTAATAAGAGACTATAAAGTGGCTAATCTTTATAAACAGCAGTAAGTGTACCTGTTCTTCTCATCTCCTCTTCATGCCGCGCTTTCTGAAGTCGTTCTAGATACATCTTCTTGTTCCTTGTTTCTTCTTGTCTCCTCCTCTCCGTCTCCCTCTCAGCCTGCTCATTCCTCTGTCCTTCCTTCTCTCTTTCAGCCCTTGTCTGTCTCTCCTCTTCTTCTTTAAGCTTTCTCAGCCTGGAAAATGCACCATTAAATGTCCAACATTATTGATTGGGAATTTTTGCTGACTTCTTTTATGTCTGTGATGGGAACCTATAATGGAGTGTGTATAAGATGTGAACCTGGCCTGCTGTGCCCTCTGTCTCTGCTCCTCCTCCAGCTCCAGCCTCATTTTCTCTTCAGTCTGCTCTTTCTTTTCCTGTCTCTTTCTCTGCTCTTCTTTCTCCTCTTTTTTCTCCTTCCTCTTCCTCTCCGCCTCCAGACGGCGACGTTCGGCCTTTGCGGCCAGTGCTGCCGCCACTCTGGTTTCCCTCAGGTTGATGGCTTCTTCACTGCTCATAGCCTGAGGAGATAAATGATCTGAGCAATACATATCCACTAATGACCATATTTAATCATAATTACACCACAGTGCTTTTTGAATTCTCAATAGGAGAATTCCTGTTGGAAAGCAGGTTTTCTGTAACAGCAACTCTGACAGCAGTTGTGCTGTTAATGTGCTGTCATTAAAAATAATGTGTATATATAATCAGTGATATGGTCAAGATGTTTATTTAACGTTTATGGAAGGAGTCTAGGGTGTCAGAGAAGTAAAGCTGTTGCTTTAATTTTTCCACCTCAGGAAATTCTTCAGGACTGAGGGTTGCATTTAGCTGTTTCTTGGTAACATGACAAGCTGAACTTTGCCTTATTAACTTAGAGACGGGGGAAAAGAGAGGCTGGTGAGGGAATTACTGTTTATAGCCGTTATAACTAATAACAGGAACTAACCTGTCTCGTGGATGTTCCACAACATTGAATGTACAGATAAATGCATGTCTAAACCTATAAAAAGTTTGAAATATCATCCTTTTAATAAATGAAAGAATTGTAATCATTTCTAAAATGCTGTGGTTTAAGAGGAATAAAAAAAACCTGTTAGGAGTTGCTGTTATAGAAAAAGAGGGAGTGAGTTGTGGTTTCTTAAACAACCATTTGATTGATGCCACAGTGACCCAAAAATCCCACCACAAAGGTAGGAAAAAGTTATGCTGCTTATCATACCAACAACAAAAAAGGGGAACAAATCATACACCTGATCTTCAGTTAAAAGTGGATATTAAAGCAACCAAAAATATGGTTCTCCTGTTCTGCATTTGTTGGAGTTTATGTAAAGAGTGTAAAGAGAGCTCATTTTAATTTAAAGTGTTTATAGTTTTAGCTTGATCTGAACAGGTTATTTTTGTAATTAATCATAGCTGGAAGGAGCTCTATATATTATATATAATTCTTGTATTTTAGGATACTTGTCCAAAGGTGTTTTGAAGAAACGGACCATAATAACTCGTATATTGATTATGTCAACCATCAGGGTTTTTTTTAAGCATTATGTTACGATACTAAAATAAGACCCACATCAGCAGCTGATTCAGACTTGGCAGGGTTGGATGCAGGATGGTGTGTTGGGACACCACTGCGTGGGAAGAGATGAAGAAGTTGTACTGGGCTACACATGCCAGTATCTGATGATGCACTGGTTCGCCGAACGCTCCAGGTGCTTGTAGAGGACGACTTGGCAGAGCTGTGTGATCTGGAAGAAACTACAGATACGTCACTCTCTTGGAAATCAGAGACCCTATCAATGTCTCCAGCTCCACCATCTTCTCTGGAAACAACAGTCTGATCACTCTCCAGACTGTGTCCTTCTACATACTTCTCCTGATGGATGTAATCCTGATCAATATCTGAACTGTGTCTAGATTCACAGTTCTTTTGGACATTTGAGGTGTGGCTGCTTTCCGTGTCATCCATGGTGTATTCAGAAGAACCACAGGAATAATTGTCTGCCGATTTGTCCTCTGACTCATTCATCAGTGTGTTGGACACTGTCTTCTCATGTCTCTCTGAGCTATATTTCCTCTTCTCAATTTGTAGTTCTTCCTGTGACTGCCTCGGTTTACCTGAGACAGATGAAAATTGGACATGATTTGACGTATTCAGGCATAGCTCTAGATATTGGAATTAAAAACAGCACTCATGAGTAATAGCAAAAACTCACCCACAACAAATGCTGCTTGACCTTTGGACTTCTTTTTGACTTTTTCTGTTGTGTTTTGTGACTTTGTGGACTTTGCTTTCTCACCAACTTCCTTTTTATTTTTCTTCTGCAGAGGCAAGAAATCATGAACAAAGAATGAAAGGGATTTATCACTATTCACTGTTGATAGTCATCTACAGTAAGACTCACTTGTATTGGACCAGAAGTTGCATCTTCATTAAAACTGTTGTCTTGTGACTCTGTGTCCACATTTGTTTCTACAGTCTTCATCTCTGCATAATTATTAACTGGGACTCTGCTGGCATGCTGATCAAACCTTTGCTTCTTCACATTTCTTATGTTGGGGTCGTCTGCATTGTCAAATTTACCCGAGTTTCTGGACTTGCTGTCAAAATAAGTAAGAAAAGCATAAGACACATAGCTGATGTCGCCTGGCAGTGATGCATGACCTGTGGGGTGTTGGTGATAAACTATAGCACTGAGAACGGGAGGGAGGCATATGGGCAGAGCTGCTCTAATCCCTGCTCTCTCAAGGTCAAGAGGCTGTAGCTGAAACTCGAAACACCGTCAAAGAGTAATGGAAAGCGAGGCGGATGCTGACGTGGAAAGGGTGAGAGCGGAATGCAAATAGTAATGAGATAGGATATTAAGGACTCTAAACCCCACAATGCCATGTTGCTTGACCTCACACTGACCTTTGGCCTTATGTCTAGATCTGCAGTGTGTGCACCCAAAACATAGTCACAGGCAGGAAAGGAAACTCTTAATTAATGTTGTGCTATAAAGCGAGAAATAAAAACTATGTTGAATGGTTAAGGGTTCTTAACTTCCCAAAGGGTTTATTTATTTATTTATTTTAATGTATTTATTATTTTATTTATTTATTTTTTACCTGGAATGCATCTGATAGGGAAACAGTATTTTAAGGTTCTACCTAGAACCTATAAGAGTTTCCCAAGACCAACCAACCAAATGCTGTGATGGCATCTGTTTTCCCAAGTGTACTGGGACAGAACATATTAACTGCTCATGCAGTAGATTAAAACACAAAAAAAAGACTTAAGTTTCTTTGATGGCTATATAATGGCAATATAGGATTGTTTGAATGCTAAGAGTAAGGTTCATAATTTACTACAATAAAAAGAATGACATGGCAAAATTAATAAATGTTAGATGCTTTAGTAAGGGTAGAACAGGTCCAGGGAAAAGAACTGAAATCATTTGAAATCTGTAGTTGGTATAATAGTATCTCATTAGCATCTGATTATAATGTTCAGTCAGGCTACAGGTGTATTTATCTATCCTTGTAATGATGCATAAAATCATTTATTCATACATTCAGTAACTTCAGCTTTATCCTGGTAGGTGCAGAGGGCATGAGGTGGGAATACACTCTGGATGGGAAACCAGTCCATTGCAACATATGAAACTCATGTGTGATACAGACAGTAACCTACGCTCAGGTGTAAACCAAAGTCACTGGAGCTGTAAGGTAGTATTGTACCCCCTTTGCCACACTCAAAATAATTGTTATTAAAATTTCTTCTAAAAATATATACATTTTCTTAAGGCTTCAATGTTGTTGTCATTTGTATTTGTAATTTAATATAATACATAACCCATAATGTAATACATTAGATACAACAGTTTAAAAGTATTATGATCTGCATTATACCATCTAAAATGAACATACTCACGCAGTATTTTGAAATGACTTTGTCTGACTTTGGGGTTTTGTTTCATCAATAAGATCATCAGCAGCTGTGGGGGTGGAAAGAGCTGTTTTTGGAGTGCTGCTAACAGACCCGGGTTTAGGTGGTGACCCAGCTCTCCCTCTTGCCTTAGGCTGTGGCCTCTGTGTTCTTCCTCCTGTCTGTTGTATGATCTCTTCCCCTAAGGAAAAAAACACAAATCTTTTTGTCAGGGGAGTATGCTGGTAGCCATCGCCCATGTATATTAAACATCTCTACTAATTAATTCATTTTAGTCAGACAGAAAAAAGACTGTAGGGCTTTATCTCTATATTCCAGTTAGAACTGATCCAGGTTTGGAATATTTTGAAAGTAGTCAGTGTACACTACTGCTTGTGTTAGCAGTGTTGACTGTCCCTAGATATAGACTACAAAATTTAGGGCGGCTGTGGCTCAGTCGGTAGAGCGGGTTGTCCACTAATCCACTAATCGTGGGGTTGGCGGTTCGAATCCCGGCCCGGGTGATCCCATGCCGAAGTGTCCTTGGGCAAGACACTGAACCCTAAGTTGCCCCCAATGGCAAGCTAGCACCTTGCATGGCAGCTCTGCTACCATTGGTGTGTGAATGTGGTCTCATTAGTAAGTCGCTTGTAAATGTAAAAATGATATTTCTGTAAAGCTGCTTTGAGACAATGTACCATTGTAAAAAGCGCTATACAAATTGATAAATTATTAAATTAAATTAAGTAGAGCGTGAAATACACCAGCTTTTAAGATTCTTTTAACAGTCATGTCATTTAACACCCTCTAACAGGCCATACAATATAGGCGACTGTGGCTCAGGTGGTTGAGCGGGTTGTCCACTAATCCACTAATCGTAGGGTTGGCGGTTCGATTCCCGGCCCACATGACTCCACACACCGAAGTGTCCTGGAACCCCAAGTTGCTCCCGATGGTAAGTTAGTGCCTTGCATGGCAGTTCTACTACCATTGGTGTGTGTGTGAATGGGTGAATGAGACACGCTTTGGATAAAAGCGCTATATAAGTGCACCATTTACTAATCTATAGAGACTTTAAACTCCTTAATCCTATAATTGGCAAACTGACTTGGTGT
Source organism: Noturus placidus (assembly GCA_022414735.1). Classification (NCBI taxonomy): domain Eukaryota; kingdom Metazoa; phylum Chordata; class Actinopteri; order Siluriformes; family Ictaluridae; genus Noturus; species Noturus placidus. Next base: position 129,534 of record JAFFST010049624.1, read on the forward strand.
TTCAGCAATCTTGGTGTTGTCTAAACAATCCCAATGGATACATTCATTATTATTATTAAAAAAAAACAAAAAACAAAACTGAATACCCTGTTTAACACCACAGATAATATCTTCTCATATCGAACATATATTGTTTAAACATTATTCATTAATGTATCTTCACTCAGGGTCTTGGATCTGGAGCATGTCCTGGGAACAATGGCTGTGAAGACGGAATACTCCCTTGGTGGGATTCCAGTTCATTGCAGGGCACCATGTGCTTACACACATTAACACACATTAACACACATTCACACGTAGGGGGCAATTTTGTTCTGCCGTTCCACATACTGGCATGTTATTTTGGGAGGTGAGATGAAACCGGAGAACCCAGAGAAAACCGACACGGATCTTGGAATGGTAAACCAAGACCAGGAAATCTCTAATGCTAGACTGAGTTAGTGCTGTGTGATTTGTTGCTGTTCATCATGTGGAGAAGATGTTTTAGTCATTATCTGTATACTAAATGCTCTAAAGGTTTGGTCTGGAGCTTGATATAAGACTAAGATCATCAGGAAAACACAGGAATCCATAGAAATGCATTGCCAGGTGGTGTTCCTACCTCTGCTGTAGGGCTGACTATCTGTATAGTTGTTTGTCTTTTCTATTCTTTGCTCGGGTACAGAAGCCTGGGAAGAAATCAAGAGATTAGACTGGATACAATTGTGTTAGACCAGACCAGACCAGGTCTGGTCGAAGAAATATATACAGGTGAAATGAGGTGTAAAGGCTTGGCTGCTTTTAGAGTTCATGTTTTATTTTTATTAAAAAAAATGGCTTTGTATGGATATGAGAAAAAACTGCTCACTGGAGGCTCACACCAGTCCTAGATAGTTTCACCTAACTAATTAGCCTAGCTTGCTACCTATATTTATAACTAATAAAGCATAAAGTAGAAATCAAGCATATTTTGCATAAAATGTTTCCAGTATTGAAATACACTATATAGCCAAAAGTTTGTGGACACCTGACCATCACACTCGTAGGTACTTTTTGAATATCTCATTCCTGATTTATTCCCACTTTTGTTATTATAATAACATCCATTCTTCAGGAAAGGCTAGAGTTCCACTAGAGTTTGGAGCATGGCTGTGGGGCATTAACAGTTAGGCACTGATGTCAGGCAAGGAGGCCTGGGGTGCAGTCATTGTTCTCTGTTCAGTGGGGTTGAAGTCAGGGCTCTGTGCAAGGCCACTTGAGTTCATCCACACCGATCTTTTCACACTGACTATGTTTACATGCACATCACATTCTGTTTAAGGTCCATATTCGGGTTGCAGACAGATGTTTATATGTGTACAGGCATCTGAATATCCCTGTATACATAGTTGTTGTAAGTATGCCTGAGTTGCCATTCCTAAATACCCAGCCTTCAGCTAAGCATCTGTCAGTACCCATAGTTCCTTGCGGACTGCACATTTATCTCCTTTCAGTGGATTTTCTGAAGAAGGTGTTTACATGCAACGCATTTCCGATTAAAAAAGGCATATTTCAAGTGGTCAGAATATTGTCTTAATCTGAATCGGGCAGTCGGATTGCAGTGTTTACATGATTCAGTACTACTTAGAATATTTCCAGATTCCGATTAATAGCTGAATGTTGATGTGCATGTAAACATAGTCAGTCAGTGTGTCTTCATGGACCTCACTGAGCAACAGGGGCATCGATCATGATGAAACATGTTTGTTCCATGGAAGGGAAATGGTAAAGCTACAGAATAAAAAGACATTTAATACGATAGTGAGCTTCCAACTTTGTGGCAACATGTTGGGGAAGGTGTGATGTTCAGGTGTATAGTGGACAGTATACAAAGAAGCATGAATTTATGGGAGTTCCATGGTTAAATGCGCATGCGCACTTGACAGGTAGGGCAATTTGCCAGAACACGGGTGAATGTCTGAAAAAAATAACCATGTTGTTGCTTTTAGTTGTATTGCAACGCTGGAACATTACCAATGAAATGTTTTCGATTCACCATGTTGCAGATTTCCTTACATTCACTTTCACTGAGACTACATTTTACACCAGCACTACAGTGTTTTTATTTATATTATATATATATATCCAGGTTCCCGTGACCCTGATAAAGGAGTAAGCGGTTGAAGATATATATATATATATAAAATTATTATTTTTCTTTTTAGAAAACTTCGGAAGCGCTCTGCTGGGACAAGTAACAAATAAATGAATATACATGGCAGAAAAAAGATTACATGCAAAACGTCCCCGTGGTTGGGGGGGGACCCCTCCCCGAAAATGCCTTGTGTGAATTCAGCCTCACCTGTGCCTTCCTCCTAACTCTGCTTCCATCCGTGACAGAACATTTTGCCATCTCATCCACTGTGATATGTTCAGCAGATTGAGGTAAGTCCTGTAAATCCATAAACACAGACAGATACCGTGATAGCTAATCATATCTGCATTGTGATCTACCATAACACCATTAAAACATTTAACCCATGTCTGAGTTTAGCTGGCAGGTGTGCTTCTTTTCTTTCAGCTACATGAAGATCCATGGATCATAAACTCTGCTTGGCAACAGTAGAGTAAATTCTGTTAAGACATGATCCTTGGTTCATTTCAAGACCATATTTCATTAGTGTTTATTTCTCAGTGCTCCTCCGGTCACTTAACATGCTGAGACTTCATGGTTTTGAGTAAATACACTGTGGGATGTGGGGAGCTGTGCAGGTGGAGCAGGGCTTTTAGTTCAGGCTCATACCTTTCGCTTAGTGCTGGTTTTTTTCTTCTGACCTTGTTTAGCCTCCACTTTTCTGTCATTCAGTCTTCCTGGAAGAAGAAAGCATGCAGAATTGTTTGAACTTTAGTAGCAGAAATGGCTGCTTTTTAATTTCTTTTTCAAGAAATTCTCTTGCATTTTTCAACTTAATCTCTACACACTGGCTTTTGCACTACATGTGTACAACATTTCTACAACATTTGTAGTGCATGTGTGATTACCACGGATGAGAATTGCATCACATTTCACATTGGTGTACTGAAAGAATGAACCCCTCTTTATTGAAATGCATTGATGGTGTCTATGGAGGTCAAAGGGCAGCTGTTCAGTGCTAGCATGTAAAATATATGAATTCGTAATTTACATATAAAACTGCAGCTTTACTTTAACAATGCAACACATGACTGTCAATTTGTTCTCATGTAGGTTTTCTAAAGTTTTAATAACTAATACAGTTAAAAAGTAATTCTGGTTTATTGTACTTTCCTTAATGTTTTGTGGTAACCTTGGAAAACATTGGAATGGAAATGTTGGACTTCTGTGGTTGCTGTGAGAGGTAGTGACTATGTTGGTAACACAACTATACAGTATATCTTGTACTTCTTAAAATGTAGTTCTCATAAAGGACAAGCTGTACATTTAACTGAAGAAGACTAAATAATGAGAGTCACCTGACTTTCATTCCTTCATCTTTTATCAGTACAGGGAAAGCACACATGGTACAGATGTTATAAGTAGCACTGGGTTATATATTTAATTTAGAAATTGTGCATTAAATGCTACTTACACACTCATAGCTTGTACTGATTAGGAACTTATGTTAAACAGTTGACAGGAAGGATAAATACTTTTGCACTGTAGCTGTTATTTACCACTCATGTACCTGATGTACCATTTGAAGTAAGCATTAATGCTGCATCCAGTTGGCATGGGCAAAAGAGAACCATATTGCTCTGTTGAAAGTGTATCTAACCTAAAATCTGACCTGTGTGACCAGTGAGGTCTCACTTTACAAAACCCAAAACACAGCACATTCCTGCAGCAGTGCTGATGGATGCAGACTCCGTAAAGTGAGCCTCATGGGCTTTGAAATCAGCAGCATATGCCTTTTTTGGATTTTGTTGTTTGTTACCACAGACGTGTAGTAATAAATTTTCATTCCACTAGAGGGAGTGCTAAGATTAACCCTGTCCACATGATCATTGGCATGTATTTTATCCCTACAAAAGAGAGCAACTATATAACAATGCCTTAATTGTTTTTAAACTGTAAAACTTTACTTGAGCATTAAATCCGTCCTTTATAGAACCATCTGTCCATCCTTTGAATGTATCTAGACAAAAGGTGACACTATTCGTTGTCAAATTGATATAGTGCATGGGTAACACTGAGACCATGCCTTTTTTTTTTTTTTTTTTACTGTGTTTGTTCATTCACACACACACATAGGCAGAAACTCTTTAAAATGTCTGATGTTTATGTACTCTTTGTCTCAAGCCCTGGGAGGCATGGTGAGCATGAACAGTGTTTGGCTACAGAGTGGTGGTATTTGCTTTACGCCTGTGGGCAGTAGATCAGACCCAGCAGAGCACGGCAGACTGCACCTTACAGCCTGCACACACACAGACACACAGGGGCCAGCTCTCCTGCACCACACCACCAATGAGGCACCGTTTATTTTTCGAAGTGTCTGTCTGTTTTAATGGGTTCCAGGACTGCTTTGAAGTCAGAGAGAAGGAAAAGGGTGTGTTAAGAAGATATACTGAAAGAGACAGGGAAAGAGAGAAAGGGGGGACAAGTTCAGCCTTTCTCTGTTGCCGTTCAGGCTCAGTTGAGTTGACCAGTCACTCCAGAGATCTTGGCTGTACCACGTCTGTGTCTCTCCACGCCTCACTCACTGCTCCAGCTTCTCTGATACGACACACTTGGATAATCAACTGTTCCTATTATTCATCTGTCATGACTCAAATCCCCCATAATGGCAACAGAAATATGCCTTTTTCGTTCTCATTTTCAGTCTCTCTACTGTCTCGCTCTACTTCTCATTCACTCACTGCTTCTTTTTCCTTTTGCACTCCTAAGATTTTCCTTTCTCACCTCTCACTTTTTACTTCTCTCTCTCTCTTTCGTGCCTTTTTCTTTTTGTAATTTTCCATCTCCTTGGTGTTTTGCTCTACTTCATCTGCTCACTCACTCACTTACTCAATCTTACCACTTCATCTCCTTTCATGATCCTAATATTTTCCTTTCTTGCCATTTCACGTCTCTCTCTCTCTCTCTCCCTTTCTCTCTCCCTCTCTCCCTCTTTCTCTCTCTCTCGCTCTGAACCCCTCCACCCTTGCTGAACCCCTACTCAGTAAGCGTCCATGCAACCTGGAATGTAGGCCACCGCATATCGCTTTAACCTGAAGTGGCACTTTTATTTCACACCTTTCCTCCCCTATCAGACTCAAGCCAAAAAAAAAGTATAGCTGTTTAAATGTTATGTGTCACAATTAACAGTTCACGGTGATAAAAAAAAACATTCAAACCAGTTAAGAATTATGATGTGGGTAATAATTTAAAAAAGTGTTGTCAGTTAATGCACAGTATCATGTTACATGCTTCTCTTTATAAGCTGTTCTCTATTAGGAAGACATATGTAGTGATGAAATCGAGGACTGGTTTATGATTTCAGTCCGAGACTGAAAAGGGAGTGGATTTCTGATTTAACCCATAAACACTACGTGTAACCACATTTGCCATTTATCTCAGCCTTGGATCATTTCTTACTCGAGTACTACATGTCTTTGAATTGGATTGTTTGTTGTTGTTTTAAATAAATAAAAATAAATAAAAGATATACTGCCCACTAGAGGCCAGTAGATGCTTTGGATTATATGTGGCTATAGGACCCTATTTTTTTCTTTATTTTTTTTATTCTGGGATGATGATTACAAAAAGAAACTGTGTTAAATGACCATGTAGCAGTTAGTCTGAACTGGAGAGAGTTGTTCATTTCAATGATATATTATTCAGTTATTTTTCACCAAGTGTCCTGTTGATCAGTCTGAGCAGTCCATGCTCATTTTAACTTCAGATATCTCGAATAGCAGACCAGACTAATCAATTGGTGCGCCTTTGAAATTCTTTTGAACACATTTTCTCTCACCAGTTCTCAACTAGTAAGATAACCGTAACATATGCCAACGACTCTGGCATGCCATACACCCCAGATCGCAATGTGTCGACTCTGCCACACCACTGGCTATTTTTGGTTATGTACTTGTTAGCAGGTTGTCAGTGTCATGACAGCTAAGTGTAAAGAATCTTCTGGTAATTTTAAGGACACACTTATTGGCTTTAGACGTACAGTTAATTTCCAAAGCTGTCTACAGCAGTGACCCTTGTGAATGTAAATAATATTGTGCCACTGTGAGTGTGAGAATCTTTTAAGCATTCATTAGCACTAACTTGGTGACCAGTAAGTTTCTCAAGCGCTTGGATTGTAATTGACTTTCATGAAATTCAAACGGTAAAAGTGTATTCAAGCTTATTAGCAGTCAGAATTCTTAAAGATTATTTCCCCATACACGTCCACATAAGGCTATGTAGCCACTTTTTGGGCATTGGGCATAAAGAATCTTTATTTAGACAGTTTCTTTTCCTCAAACAGCCCAACTTTCAGGAGGAAAGGGGTAGAAGCGGTGGAGAGTACAGTGTGGACAGAAGAGGGAATGGAGAGGGGTTGGGGGTTGGGCGGGTGAGCTAGAGAAGGTTTGGTGGTGGTGGACGGGGGTTGTTCCAGTTTCTGACCAGAGACTGGATAAAGGAAACAGAGCAGCTCCAGAGGTCGGCTTGAGAAAACACAGCCTCCGTCAGTCACACAGACTCCTGGGCTGGGATTAAGCCCTGGCCTGGAAGGAGATCACGTTTCTCTGGTCGGGATACCTCACTGCTGCAAAACACTACCAGATGTGGAGCATTCATGACTTGGGGGGAGGGGGACTGTATATATGTGTATATAGTATTCTTTAGCTTTAGACTACCTGTGTGTATTCATGTGGCAATGGAGTGTGTTGACATTGAGCTAAAAATACTAGCATTTATCAGTCTTGTAGGTTTTTTTTCTTCATTCTCAAGCGTGTTATGTTGGTAATCACCTGTAATTACCCAATTGTTTTCATAGCACAGCTGATTTGCACTTAGTGACACCCACAAATAATAAGGTTGTGTGTATGATCCTGTTTGGACAGATACTGACCTGTTTGTGTAGCTTGCTCTTCAAGTTTATCCAAGATGGTCCATGACTCCTCCAAAACACCTTCAGAAGTCATAACCCTGACAACTTGGAGAAAGATGAAGACATTTTCACAATAGACATTTTATTTTTTTTTCACCTCGTTTCCTTCTTTCCTTTTTTTCCTCACTGGTCTCGCTGTCTGCTTTTTTTTTCCCCCTTGTTTAGTTGACCTCTAGACCTTCTCAGCATCACTGTCCTTCACCTAATGCTCCACTAAATGACTGTGACTGGACCTTGTATTACATTTGTATAAACTCTTTAGGACAGAATATAGGATAAAAGTGACATTATGATATTTAAGATACGCTCCTCTGTTATTTCAGAGCATCTTAAACCACAGTGCTGACTTTTCTGTGGTTTGTGGGCAGATGGTAAAATCCAGCAAAACACTTGATTACCATTTTCTCTCATGGCATTCTCCAGAACTGGGTGGTCCTCCGTGTCAGTTAAGGGATCCCAGAAAGACAAGCATATGATTTCCCCAGCAGGATCCATTATTAAGGTGCCCAGTACTCCGTCTTTCTGACACTCTGAATACACATACAGTGGAGTGGGCAAGAGAATAAAGAATAATATCAAATATTGCTTTGCTTTTTCTATGGCAGACTCACTGACATTTAATTGCTTAACTGATTCTCAAAGGTGCTGATGAATTTTCTTTAACAGCAGCTCTGGCAGTAGTGCCAGCTGTAATTCAAATGTCAGGTTTAGATTAATGTGTTGGTTCTAACATGTTATCATAGCTATAGTAGCAGATACTTCACAAGTGGACGCGCCACGTAATCTAAGCTTAATAATAGACGGATGAATAAGCATGTTTAACAAATCGAAAAGTGTAATCATTGATGTGATGAAGCTTTGTATAAGGAAATGTTTATTTAGTATTTATTGAAGTCTTGGGTGTCAGACCTTTGTGACAAAACATGGAGAGACCAAAAATGCTTCAATGTGCTAAAGCTTTTTTCGTAATTTTCATTTCTGAGATTGCAAAATCGCTAAATAATATAGGGATTGAATAAAGCCATTTGGGACATGGTGTTATAAGAAAACAAACAACTGCAGGGTGTTAACGAGCTACACCTTTCATTGTTCCTTTTCTTATTTGGCTGATTGCCTTTTGATGAATTTGATTAAATATCCAACATACGTGGCTATGACATGTTAAAAGTTTAAGTGCTTCAATCCAGGCAGTATTCACAAGAGACATAAGCCAGGCAAATCCCTTGAAATTTTATATCTCCCTATACCTCACAGTAGGATTATCAACTTTTGACTAGAAACGATTTCTAGGTTTTAATAAATTACTTGTGAGTTACCTCTAAGCTCCAGAGGAAGGCTGCCTCTGATGATGCCATGCTGAGGCTCTGACTGATCTGCAGGGTCTTGTCTGTAGAGTGCCATAGAGCACTGTTTTCCGAGACCTCTACGCCCTACAAATGGAGGCAGTGGACCCATGGCAGTCTGATGTTCTGAAGAAGATAGAAATCATTAATGAATATTAAATGTGGTTTCAAAAAAAGTGTAGTGCCTCAACAATGGCCATTTTTACTTCCACAGGAAAAGTAGAATGATATAATGTTAATGATTTTCTTTCTCTTTGAACTGATTCCATTCTGATGATGAGGTGTGGTTTTAAGCCATCCATCTGTCCTCTGTTTACAGGAACAGAATTAAATGACTGTATTTACTGTGAACTTCTACAAGATGAGAGCTGCCTCAGTGTTACCCAAAATCTCCTCTGTTGTTCCCTGTGACAGTCTAGTGCTCTCTACATTTGTAGACAGTGCTTTAGACTTCGTGGTTTGGCTTCAGAGCCTCATGAGTGTTGACTGAAATTCATCTAGTCCAGTGTTATTTATCATATCAGTCCAGAGAACTGCCCATGTCATACACCTTTATTAACTACAGCCAGGCCCAGGTTAAGCTGTACACTGACAGGCTGTGATCACTCTTCAGAGAAAGGCTGTGCTTTTCATTTATTTCTGCTGTTGTGATAGTGTAGATTTATTCAAAGAGCCACTTCAGATTTGTAAGACATAGCTTGTTTGGATTCCATGTGGAGGTGTTTGTATGTGAACTATAACGGATAGGAGAAGCTGTAAACGCAAGACTTGATATTCTTGATATTAGTCACTCTGTCATAAAAGGGATGTATGTATATGATATATGGCTGTGTATATCCTTGCTTCACTTTTTATTTGGAAATGCATTCCTTCTCACTAATGGCACTTTTTTGGGCATATCCAGCCAGTAAAAACATCTCCCCTCACACTTTTTTCAAGAGGTTCTTCACTGTGTGATTTTTTTTTGTTATATCAAAGCCAAGAATGCTGTTTTGTGCTGTTAAAATGCTTGTAAAGCAAGGTCAAGCCGATTTCTCTGCCAACATTCTTCCATTTATGTTTTGCTTGACCAGTATGCAATACTTTCATCACACCATGTGGAAACAAGATCTATGATGATGTGGGTTGACTTAAACTGTGAATCACTAATCAGCAGTATATAGTTCCTTTGTAATATATTTGGATATTTAACAGTAAGTAGAAATAGCTGAAACACACCCACCCCAACTGTGCAAATCATAGTTGAATTAAAAACAGCAGTTCTTTCTTCCCTTATTCCAGCTCTTGTAGCTTAAGATATAATATTTTTTGATTTATCTGAATACCTTTGTCCTCCTCAGGTTCAAACCCAATGAGATTGTCTTCTTGTACTGCCGTTAACCTGCACCCATGTTCAATGAGCCTGTTCTCTTCTTTCCTAATCGACTCCACTTTCTGATCCACATCACCACACAGGACATCCTCAATTTCTTCCTTTTCCTCAGGAAGGCCACAAAGACCATCTGAAAAGACAAAAGCAGGAAAGAAATTTCTTAAGGCACGGTACTGAGATCTTGACACAGACTTATGTGGAGAGATAAGTGATAGGATGGGGAAGCTGTCCAAGTCCTGTAGCTACTTCAAATCACAAAAAACTTAGGAATTAGGTGAAGTGAGGTACATGCCAACATCAATGCACTAGGAAACCAGTTCAGAGATTGCCTGTGATTTAATTGTGAGTGGATAGTAGTTATCCATGCAGCCTCTGGGTCTTACCTTGTTCCATTGATAAAGGGAGCAGCAAAAGTACTTTCTTAAGTACGGTTCTCTCTGGGGGTTTGGGAGCTGCTGCCTCAGTTCTGATCTCAGGCTGATGTATATCTGGCAGTTGTGGAACTGGGTCGTTTTCTTGAGTTTTGCTCCCAGCTTTGAGCTTAAAGACATATTGTAGTCATGTAAAGTTCACTTAAATAAGGCAAAATATACGTTCATATGAAAGAAAAAACAAATGAGCTTATACTTACAGATGTGTTAAAGGAAATTAAAGTAAAAAAAAAAAACAACAACATCATAGTGTCTTAGTAAGGTTATGGGCCATCATCAAACACAAACAGCTTCAGTTCTCAGTGGAAAATATTCTGCAAGTCTCTGGAGCTGTACTGGAGGGTTGTACACCATTCTTCCAGTGATGATTGTTCTGCTGTAAAGGGCGTTTTGCTGGCATGGTTTGAGTCAACATATCCCCTTAGGGAAAACTGTCACTGGAAATCAATACAATGTTCTTCTGACTGATCATCTTTATCATATGATGTAACATTTCTATTCTATTGAGATGGTCTCTACCAGGATGACTCCATCCACATCCACAGGCCACATGGCTCACTGAATGCTCTGATGAGGTTGAAAATTATGTAATATCACATGCTATGGCTTTCAAAGTCACCACATCTCCACCTAATCGAACACCTATTTGGGAGATTTTAGAGCAATGTGTTAGACTTTACTCTTTACCACCATTTTCAAAACACCAATTGAGGGAATATGCTTCGCGAGAATGGTGTTCTTTCCTCCAGTAAAGTTCCAGAGACTTGTAGAATTGGTGCCTAGGAGCATTGAAGCTGTTCTAGCAGTTTTTAGTGGCCCAACATCTTACTAAGTACCAGTATTAAATATATTCTATGTGTATATATAATAGGTGTAATTTATAGTTAGTCATTTCACACTTGGTAGACATTAGAGTACCTAATTATTCTTATGTCCATTTCACGAGTTAGTGTATCAACTATATACTGTATATGGATTTCACGTCCTACAGCCTGAGAAGCAGTTTGCTTGCACCGCTGATGAAGGACTTTATTCCCTCTGAAATATGTTTCTCTTGAAACTTTGCTCAACTTTACCGTATATGTCCACATGTGTTTGGTCTACTTCATTTTAAACTGTTATTTTCATTTATTCCGAGGGTCACATAACTAGATCAGCTGTTTCCATCATATGACCTTTTGATACTTCATAGAGGCCTAAAATAATAAATGCTGAAGTATTATTTGAGCTGAAAATGTGGTTGTTTCAACAGTTATTATTACTTTAGTACATGCACATTCCGAAGTGCCTCAGATTTTCACCTTCAGTATTTCTTTTTGATATCTGTACACAGTAAATGGTATTTGAGAGGTACATTGGCTATTCTAAGACGGAGTATACAACAAAAAATGCTTGTTCACTAGAGATATCTGTTCAAACCAGTTGCTATGGTGAAAAAAACACACCAGCCTGAGACATTTCTGTGTTGGGAATGTTGACTTACCCCATGGTACTTTCTGTCTGCGCCTGCAGGGAGCACTTGCTTAATGGGAGGTAGATGAAGGTCACTCTGTTTCACTAAAGCAGAAATAGAACAGTAATCATTTTATAGGTTATCTTGACATGAACCATGGTAGGTTGATATGCAAATACTAAAATTTTACATTTTTGTTGAAACCTTTCAATGGCATAAAATAATCTAAAGGAGTTTAATGAAGAAAGTGTAACTGTTTGTCTATTGTCTGTTTTGACAAGGTAGATGGTGCTCACCAGGACTTGGACGCCAGCCCCCCTCTGCCTGTTTTCTGTCATTGGAGACTTTTGAAAGGTGACTGCAACCCAAGGAGAAATTTGTATAAGCTGGTCTTAAAGCGTGTCCACCTTCCTCACCACCTGTCTCTGCTGCACTCTGTTTCCATTGTCCGTTTAAGTCCTTTTGGTAGCCAGTTAAATGCTCTGCAACCTGGTGAGTTTGTGTCAAAATAACGGAGATAAAAGCTATTGAGGAAAAGGTTAGGTTCTTTGAAGTAATGGTCAAATTGTTTGCAAAGAAAAACTTAACTGTTTGAAAAGTTTCAAATAATCAACCTCAAATAGATGCCATAAATGGCGTTTCCTTTCATTCTGTTTATTCTGTTTAGTCTATTTTATTCTCACATTAAAAGGCCAAACATCTGCCAAAAGAATAGTGTGATGCATCGTATGATAGACACTGGCAAAGAGAGTGGAAACTAAAGACACTTAAGGTCAGATGATTTGGTTATAAATCGACCTTTTCAGGTTTCTCATCGGATAACACTGAAATAATGAAAATCATGGATCAGAAATTACATTGTAATTACATAAAGAATAAACCACAGGAAGCTGAGGTCATGTTATAGAAGTTGAAAATGTTATGAGGGAAAGAAAGGTGGGCATTTACACAGTGGGTACAGTTATAGTAAGGTAACCACAGGCAAAAATCACAAGTGTTCATACTTCCATACCATTTAAAAACAAATTTCTAAATAATCATATCCTTAAATAATGTAATGATTCATGCTGAAACATTGTTTTCTGGGACTCTATTAGTTGCTAAAAATATGTTTCATTGTTCTCAGCCTTTAAATGGTCCATATAACTCCACACATTGCTCCAAAGGTCTCAAAACTAGACTTTGATATAGGGTTTTCTTTTTTTATCTTAATTTCTCTTTTCTCCAATAATTCAGTGAAATAAACAGTATTTTAATAAACTGCTATGTGACAACATGAATCACAAGAAAACAACAAACAAATCATTCCGAATGGAATCCATTTGCTAAAAATGTGTTTTAGCGATATGCAAATTAAGACAGATAAAATGAAAAGTAAAGCTACATGTTCTCTTCCTCTAAATTGTTTGGGTACTTGTAATCAGGTGCAATGTTAATTAGGAACAAAGAGCAAGCTGAATATTCAACATAAATTTTGTGTGTAGTTTGTTATCAGATTGTGATATTCGTAGAGGTTTCCTCTCCCGTGCTATAATGATGGCTGGAAACTAGGTCTTAAAGGCATATACTGTAGAAAGGTCATATAGAACATAGAGAAATCTCATTTAGCACTTTGGGAATTAAGTTACTTTTTATGTTGCCTTTTATTCTGATCACAACTGGACAGTTATATTGTTTCTGAGTTTAGTCTTTGTTTAGACTTTTTTTTATGCTAAAGAAGCAAAACTCTAAAGGAGCCCTTAACCTTCAGACTAATGATTTGCAATTTCTTCACACAGTGCTTGAAAAGAAACATATATAACAAACTTGAAAGGGGAGAAAGGGGTTCTATGAATTAGTTAATGTGTTGTAAAATTAGTCATAAGCAGCAGGATGGCTCTTTCAGTATGGAAACATTCAGGGTCTCTGTCTCTCTTTATATCACTATTAAAGTAGTGCTTAAACATATACATAGCAGACAAATGTGTGTATATAAATATAGACAGTTTTATTTTGTACATACATACCATGTACATACAACTTAATCTTCATCAATCATCATTCCCTGTTAACGGAATCTTTCACCACCTAATAAAGGTTGTCACTAACAAAATTAAGTATGCAAACTGAAGCTATGATAAAAGAACAAAAACAATGAACCTTTCTTAAAGAAATTCCTAAATTATCTGACCAAGTATATGGCTGTGCCATTTGTCAATTAAATAAATGCCAGTCCTTCAGGCTGAAAAATAAGGATAAAAATATTCTGCCAGTAGTTTGGCACTGTGACTCAAAAAGTTGTTTTTCTTCTGGCATCTGAAAGCTAAATGCTGTCCCAACTACCGTACGATACTGATAATGCTCTTACACTTAAGAGGGCTGAATCGCAGACCTTGTTAAATAATAATAATATGTATTTTCTTTATAATGTCCTATATTTTATAAAATATATTCTTATATATCTTATGTTACTTTTTGCCTTTTCTTATATGTTGACACGGAAGAAGAGGGGCCAATGGGGCAATGCTGGTGTGAAGGTAAGCCCTCACAAGGACCTGTCTTTGCAACTGTAAGTGACTAGTCAACTTAATTCTTCACATGGTATTCATAAGTTGCCATAGGTTTCTGCTACTGCTAAAGCTTGAACAAAATGGTTTGTTCCTGACCAGTTTTTTAACCTTTTTTGTATGCCTAAATGCAATAAAAGTTCTTTGCCAGATTCTAACATTCAGATGCTCCTAAACAAATTATTAGTATGAGTTTGTAACTTATCAACAAAGACTCTACTATCATTTATAATATAATGGAAAAATAACTTCACTAAAATATTTTAGAGAAACGTTTTACACTAGTTTACACTAAATGTCTAATATTCTGTTCTGGTGGAAATATGCCTTAACTGTTAAATTATTTTGGAACCTTTCAAAATAATTTGCATGCTTCTATATCTTTGGCTTATAGTGTATATATGTTTGCTCACTTTCATAAACCCATACAAGGTAATACAAAGTAACAATTTTGACTCCATATCAGGAGTGGGTAAAGACACTGGTGATCCGAGCTATAATATATATGCATGCCTTAGATAACGCCTCTGAGGACCATCTTAGGATTTTCCCAAGTTAAAGTAGATCTCCTAAGCAGATCAGAACAATAACTCTTGTATACTCTTTCCATGCCATCGTGCTCTTTTCCTGACAAAGCCATTCATAAAACATTTGACAGTTGGCCTAATTCTAAAATCACCAGATACCAAATGTACAACACTTTTGTCTTGCTGCCACCACATAATAAACATGTTTAAACCTTAAGTAATGTAGTCACACAGGGTATGTGCATTTTTGACACTACGTTAAGGGTGGGGATCCTTATAGACTGTGGAACAGAAATGCACTCAGTGTGTCTCCACCGATTTATTTCACATTGGAGTACATCCATTTTTCTTTTTTACCATTATGGACAAAACACCCGTTTCTTTTAAACCACCATCTTTAAATGTTTTTTCTACCTCCTAAAGAACACCTTAAGAGACGATCTTCTGAGCTGTTGACACCCTGCTCAGGGTTAGACAACAATGTCTTTACAATATCATGAAGATATTTTCAAACTAACATCTTGGGGTTTTTTTCTTGGCGCAAAAGTCAGGTCCTCTCTAATTTCAAGGTCCTCTTCTTGGTGAAATACACAGCATTCTTCTAGGGGTATTAGAAGTTCTCAGCCATTGTAACAGATAGTTGCAGAGTTTCTTCTGTGTTTTAATTACAACATCTTAACCATTATTTAAGCACTGAGATGTACGACTCTCTCCTTAATTCGTCAACATAAACACATTTGTAAGCATTCTGGTCAACAAAACCCCCAGAAAACACGTCTCTATCTCACACAGACAGACAACTGCCAGGAAAGATCACACATTCAGAACAAACAGTGTTACCAGAGGTCATGTACACAACTCGACTGTCAGCCAGATGGGACATGGGATGTCAAAAAATAGACAAAATTTTCTTCATTTCTTCTGATATATTGGCACCTCAGTCTCCACAAAGAATAACACCGATGGTATGTCTTGCCTATGTTGATGGTATAGCAAGTGTTCTGGTTTTAATTTCGGTAAAAGAGAACAACGGTATCCTACAACGTCGAGGGAGTGTAGAAATTTTATACACAGTGTTTTCTCAACAATGTAATCAACAAATGTTTCAATTATTTCATAAATAACATTCTGTTCATTTATATCCACAATTCTAATACATCTACCACATTCAATCATCATGTATTTTCTAACAGCATAGTTACACAAAACGGATCGACCACATTAATACATGCATGTAGCATAGCTAATACACCATTTGATACACTTTCTTAAATCATCCAGGTTCACCAAAACCATACTTATGCTTGAAAATCAAGCAATACTTACCACAAAAAGTAATTTCAGAAACTAAATCATGTACAGTGGTGTGAAAAAGTGTTTGCCCCCCTCCTCATTTCCTGTTCCTTTGCATGTTTGTCACACTTAAGTGTTTCGGAACATCAAACCAATTTAAACAATAGTCAAGGACAACACAAGTAAACACAAAATGCAATTTGTAAATGAAGGTGTTTATTATTAAAGGTGAAAAAAATCCAAACCATCATGGCCCTGTGTGAAAAAGTGATTGCCCCCTAAACCTAATAACTGGTTGGGACACCCTTAGCAGCAACAACTGCAACCAAGCGTTTGCGATAACGTGCAATGAGGCTTTTACAGCGTCCTGGAGG
>JAFFST010049624.1:146968-169377 GCA_022414735.1 Noturus placidus
GACAAACATGCAAAGGAACAGGAAATGAGGAAGGGGGCAAACACTTTTTCACACCACTGTATATCACAAAATGTATACATTGTGTGTGGGTTAAAACTGTAAAAAGCAAAGTCCACACCAAACATGTCCTAAGATTTTTCTGATCAACAAACCCATGAAACAAATATCTACTCACTCACTCACCCACCCACCATCCCTGGTTATAAATTAGGTGCGCCTACAGAACTGTCAATCAGGGCAACACAGAGGGTCATAAATCATACATCAATCAAGTGTATGATAACTACTCATAGGCTTAAACCAGTTTAAGGCAAATACCACATTGATCTTGTGTATTAATTTAATCTCAGTAGTATGAAAAGAAATAAAATGCAGACAGCGTTAGATAAAGATGCAGCGTTACCATGTAAACATTGTGATCCCCAGGCTGTTCTGCGTGTTCCTCACAAGCATCAGATTCAGGTATGGGACTCATCTGAGCATTGGGTATCACTACCTCTCTTCTGAAATTTGTCATTCTGTCTCTCGTTAAAGAGCATTCCTCTGCTCCTGTTGTCTTAGAGGTTCCTGGCTCTCCTGTAATTAAATTCAAGTTCAGTGGATCTCACTGTAATGTGACTAATCATTCAGTTGTGACTTAAAGTAATTTTCTTATTTCTAAATATTTCCTTTGGATAGCCCTCATTGGAGGGAATGAGAGTCAGAGCACAGGGTCAGCCACGATACAGCAATATAGAGCAGTTGATGGTTAAGGGTCTTGCATAAGGGCCCTATAGTTGCAGCTTACTGGTACTGGGATTAGAACTTTCAGCCTTCTGATTTGTAACCCAGAGCCTTAACCACTGAACCACCACAGCACTAAGCATTCATCTTATAGTGTGCAGCACTGTATATCACTAAGGGGTTCTACTGTTCCTTAGATATACACCTACTGCTAAATTGGCAGGTAATAGGCAATAAAAATCTTAATGTGTTACTGTTATTTTAGTCATGTATTGAAGGCATTCAAGGACCTACATATTCTATATACTGAATGTAATTAGCTTCCTTTAGAATGGGAGCCAATGTAATAAAATGATGACCCAACCAGATGACTGACTTGCTCTTTGGCAGTGTTGCAAAGCAGTTCTGCGAATATCATGTACAGTGCTGTGAAACAATATTTGATTTATTGTTTGTGTATGTCATATTAAATTTTTTAGAAATTATAACAAAGTCTAAGATGAAACAAAGCCAACCTGAGTAAACACAAAATGCAGTTTTTAAATGATAGTTATATATTGAAGCAAAACAGTAATCTAATACCAACTGGGACTGTGTGAAAATGTATTTGCCCCCATAATCATGAATTCCCCAAATCTATGAAACTGCATTCATAATGGGGTTCAACTGGACTTGACTCAACCAGGCCTGATAACTGAAAACTCTGTTCAATCAAATCAACACTTAAGTAGAACTTTTTCAACAGCATGGAGTTGGTTAAAAGGTCTTACCCAATAACACACTATACAAATGTTGAAAGAAATTCCAGAAATTATGAGGAAGAAGGTGATTGAAATACATCAGTCTGGGAAGAGTTACAAACTATTTCAAAGGCTCTGGAACTCCACAGTGAGAGCGAATAATCTCCAAGTGGAAAAACTTGGTACAGAAGGGAATCTTCCCAGAAGTGGCTGACCATCCAAAATTCCTCCAAGAGCACAGCAACGATTCATCTAGGAAGTCACAAAAGAGTCAAGGACAACAACAAAGTAACTACAGGCCTCTCTTGCATCAATAAAGGTCACTGTTCATGACTCCAATATGAGAAAGACACTGGGCAAAAATGGCATCCATGGAAGAGTGACGAGGCGAAAACCACTGCTAACCCAGAAGAACATTAAGACTTGTCTGAATTTTGCCAAAACACACCTTGGTGGTCTTTTGAGAGTATGTTCTGCGGACTGATTAGTCCAAAGTGGAACTGTTTGGAAGACAGGGGTCCAGTTACATCTGGTATAAACCAAACACTGAATTCCACAAAAAGAACATCATACCTACTACAGTCAAACATGGTGGTGAAGGTGTGATGGTGTGGGGATGCTTTGCTGCTACAGGGCCTGGGAAACTTGCAATAATTGAGGGAAACTCTGCTCTCTACCTGAAATTCCTAAAGGAATATGTCCGGACTTCAGTCTGCAAGTTGAAACTCAAGCGCAACTGGATTATGCAGCAAGACAATGATCCAAAGCATAGGAGTATGTCCACCTCTTGAATGGCTAAAAAAGGTATATTAGGAGTTTATAAGTTTTGGAGTGGCCTAGTGACCTTAAATGGGCAGTTCATGTTCAAAATCCCTCCGATCTGACTGAACTAAAAGAGTTCTGCAAAGAAGAATGGGCCAAAATTCCACCAAGGTGCTGTGAAAGACTGATCTCCAGTTATTGGAAGCATTAGGTTGCAGTTATTGCTGTTAAAAGTGGCACAACCAGATTTAAAGTTTAAGGGGACAATTAGTATTTCACATGGGTGAAAAGTGTTGGATAACTTTTTTTTTCTTAAAAAAAACCGTATTATGTTTACTCATGTTGCCTTTGTTTTATGTTGTATTTCGTTTGAAGATAAAAAACTATTTAGTATAAGATATACAAAAAAAAAACAAGAAATCTAGTTGATCTAATATTATTATGGGGTCAAATACTTTTTCACAGCACTGTATCTAAACAGAGACTGCTTTTGAAACCAGTCAAGCTTTATGTTACTGTAGCAACACCGGTTACTTGTGTATAGGAATTAGTAAATATATACCTGCTGCCATATGAGGCCTGTCTCCACTACGTCTGAGTGCTGGACCTGGGGTTATGAGTGGTAGAGGACCCAACGGAGGACGACTTGGCCGTGGCAAACAGAGGAAGTGGGGCTGATATCGCACCTGCTCTGGTTTGGGGTATACACGTAACTGTTACATCTGAAGAAAGCATGTTTCTCTTCATGTTCGGCAAAAAAAAGTTCATTTCATTTATTGGAAAGTTATTTAGGAAACATTAATAAATACCTCGGATTGTCCTTGTCCTCAACACTAGCCGTAAGAGCTGTGCTGTTATTTAAAATTATACCAAAGCAACCACAGCAATTTATTCTCACAATCTTGATTCTCATTGGTCTGAAAGTGTTGACTAAGCTTAAGTGTTGATTAAGTTTATATTAATACACTCATTCTAATGCATTGTTTTTTTTTTTTTTGTAGTAACAACTTACACAGGGATACAGCAAAAATTGTATCTACTATTTCTAATATAAGATTATTTAAAACTTGAAAGTTTCAAGCATCTAAAAGCAGGTTGAATAATGTTATTTGATATTATATTAATCTATTAATTAGATAAACCCAAATTCAAGCTATTTTTCACTTGCAAATATTTCTTTTTTGCAGGGGACATGATGCTCCACAATGGATTTTCTAAATAAAGTCTTAATTATAATAATAATAATAGTAATAATAATAATAATAATAATAACTATTATTATTATTATTATTACAGTGGGGGAAATAAGTATTGAATTTGTCAACATTTTTTTTTTCAGTAAATATATTTAATTTTAGGTTATTTATATGAAATTTTCACCTGCCATCAGGATTAACTCAAGAAATCCAGAAATATAAAGAATTCACATTATTGAAGTCCATAAATGAAGTTATGTGTAATAAAGAGGAATGAGACAAGAAAAAAGTATTGAACACGCTAACTGGAATTTATTTAATACTTAGTGGAGAAGCCTTTGTTTATTATGACCGCTTCAACACAATTCCTGCATGAAGAAATTAATGGGTTACAGTATTAAGGTGAGATTTTGGCCAATTCTTATAAACATATTGTATTTAAATCTTGTTCAATTGGATTCAAGTCAGGTGATTGACTGGGCCATTCTAACACTGATTTATTTTTTCTGAAACCAATTGAGAGTTTCCTTTGCTGTATTCTGTGGATCGTTCTCCTGCTGGAAGATCCACCCACGTCTTACAGTATCTTCATCATCCTGTTGGATGGCAGCAGATTCTTCTCAAGAATCTCCTGGTAAAGAGCTCCATCCATCGTTCCTTCAATTATATGAAGTCCTCACACCCCCAAATGATGCTTCCACCTCCAAACTTCACTGTTGATATAGTGTTTTTAGGGTGATGTGTAGTGCCATTTCTTCTCCAAACATCTTGTGTAGTATAACAGCCAAAAAGTTCAACTTTGCTTTCGTCTGTCCAGACTACACTCTCCCAGTATTTCATAGGCTTGTCCAAATGAGTTGCAGCAAACTTCAAATGAGCGTTGACATGCCTTTTCTTTAGTAATGAAGTCTTGCAGGGTGAGTGTGAGCAGTGGAGTGCATTGCCTAATGTTTTCTCTGTGACGATGGTACCTGCTGCCTCCAAATTTTTCTGGAGCTCTTTACGAGTGGTCCTTAGCTCTTGGGCTACTCTTCTGAATATTTCTCTGGCTACCTGGTCAGAAATCTTGCGAGAAGCTCCTGTGTGTAGCCGGTTGATGACGGAGTGATGTTGCTTCCACTTGTGGATAATGGCCCCAATGGTGCTTACTGGAAGATTCAGAAGTTTTGAAATATGTCTATATCCAATTCTATCAATATGTTTCACAACAATAAGGTTGCGAAGGTCTTGGGAGAGCTCTTTGCTTTTACCCATCATGAGATGTTTCTTGTGTGACACCTTGGTACGAAAAACTTTTTTATAGACCATCAATTTACTAACCCAGCTGATATTAATTTGCACAGATGGGGGTATAATTATATTCTAACTACTTACAGATTTCAGCTGGTTCCTTGCCTTACCTTACCTTAGAGAACTGATTTTTTTTCTTAGTGTGTTTAATACTTTTTTGTGTGTCATTCCACTTTATTACACATACCTTTATTTATGGACTTTAATTTTGTGAATTCTCTATATTTGTGAATTTCTTGAGGTAATACTGGTGAAAATTTCATGTGAATAATAATAAGGTTATTCACATGAAATTTATATAATAATTATTGATATGGTGTTTTCTTTCTTGGGGAGATGTTTATTTAGCATTTTTCAAAGGAGTCTCCACTCAGTGCTGTGTAACTGAAAAATAACTTTTGTTTTCAGTTACAGAATAGTCTTCAGGGCACAGGGTAACATAAGCTGCATCTTCTGTCTTATTAAAGTCAAGAGAGATTAAAAAAGAGAGTAGTAAGGGGAATTTTATCACACCATTTTGTCCTCAACTGTTTTCCTAAAAAACACACCCAGTCATTAAATAAAATGCCTTAATCAACAACTTCTGACAAATAAGAATTGGATAAAGTATCTTGAACTATTGTTCCTCAAATATTATTCCTGACTTTTGTTTGTCATACAACAGGATATTTGCATATGCTTCAAATATTAATACACGAACCAGACTCCCCATAAACAAACAACGGTGGCTATATCTGGTCACCAGATGTGTTTCAGGATGTACTAACCTTCCTCAGTAGTCTGGGTCAGATAGCTGCGCTCGTCTCTGGGCCGCTGGTGTGACTGTATGTACTTAGTGCCAGATTTGAGGTCTGGCAACATAGACTGTGTAATGCTAGTATGACATTCCACCTTGGCCTGAGACCAAAAAATAAAAGAAGATGGAAAAAATAAATGCACACATCTCCATACTTTATTTCTGAAGTGCAAAAAAAATTGAGCATTTCTCTCAAATGTCTAAATTTTCCTTAACTACTGTCTTTGTAATAGACTGTCATTCTTTTAAAATAAAAGCAGTATTAAAATGATTGCATCCTCTGAATTGAACATTTAACTACCTTAATGGGAAGTCGCAAATTGTTATACGCTTCAGCAAGCAGATGCATCATTTCAAAGCTTTTACCTTAAGCAACCCTTAACGAGAACGAGGGTGAGAGAATGAAAGGTTGGCATTGTGCTATATAGGCAGCCCACTGTTTATAAAACATTTGTGTTGTTTTCTTTTACTTGCATACAAAATTTGTGCAAGATTATCGCTCGCGATGTAGTGATTATTCTGGCTTTGTCTGCATAACATCATCTGTCTGCGAAAGTATGAATACGATTTACATGAATTCAGATGTACAGTGATAAGAACCACATCTGCAGTTGTATGGAGCTCCTGGCTGCCCAGGGCACACCTGTGTTGCTTACATTCAGCTGTAGGCAGAACGTGACAGATGAGACTCTCTATGCAGAGGCCACCCACACCGAGGGCTCGTCTCCATGCTGGGGCGCGTCCCGATTCGTAAACACTCTGATTACTGCATTCAACTCTCATCACCTGCAGCATTCCCGCTTTGGCCTGACACTATCTGTTTGGGTCACACATGCAAGTGCCTCCAGCACTCCAGCCTTATGCTCACTTTATGTGGTTCCTCAACCTCAGCTACATCACTCCATTCATAACTGAGCTCAATTTGAGATGTTCACAAGACTTTGCTAAATTGCTGCAGTTATTATTTTTGTTTGTGTCTCTCTGTTTATATTTTCTAGTTTAGTTGGTTCTATTTCTCAAAATATGACCAGATTGGTAGCCTCATTTAAACCACCATGCCACAGTTATTAAGGATGAATTAATGCTCTAAGTGTATTACACAGCACCTCAGGTTCATGTTATGAATTCATGAATGTGGTATTTCTTGGTCCTGTAAGCTTCATATCTGAATATGACTTTGCTGCATACTGTGGGATCTCAGTTCCAATGCCCTGTGAACATTTCTGGCATGCTTTCTTTTGGAAAAACTTTTTGGAAAAATCTATTTTTATCTGTTTACAACACATTAACTGTTCATTACAAACAATGCTAAATCCCTAATGTATGTTAGTTTTTATTGTCTACTAGACTGAGTGTAGTATATTTTAGTCCACCACAATCCGCTCACTAACTCAGCTAAGGGGAAAAGATTAATGTCCATATAATGAGGCAATGGTTAAGGCCTGTGGTGCATTTGCAGATTGTCCTGGAGAGGAACTGGATAGATTATGGATTGTCTGTTTATATAAAGCCCCTTAGGACAACTTTATTAAGATTTGCAGCTCATATCATGCTGAGGTCAATCAGGATAATATACTTAAATTGGCAGTTTGATTGGCTTGAAATGTAGGGAAATTGGAGACACCTTGAGCAGTGAGAGTGTGTGGAGCATAGACGCTGCAGGCTTATCAGCTGAGCCCAGGTGCTGTTGTGCAGCCGCACTGAGAGATTAGCGAATGAGACGTAAAATTAATATACAGCACTTAATCGCTCTGCCTTCAGGATGGTGTTAACTCTCAGGACCAGAATAGAGCTGCGATTCTCTTACTAGGCCTGGTAAACTAATATTGCTGTGAAGGCTGTCACCCTGACCTGAACCAGAGTTTAAACTCAGTTAGGCAGTAAAAGGCTGGGAGATTTACTGCAGCCTGCCCTCTTGCTTTAGTTTATGTTCCACTGCTCCTTCAGTGAGCCGTGTGGAGTTGACCTCAGCCAGATCTACACAATGGTTCATTTGTAGCAGATCTGGACCTCTTAACTGGCTAAATCGGACAGAGAAGGACGAGTTTTAAAACATCAGTGCCAGTATCAGGCTTTGGCTTATAGTTTGTAACATTATTTTTCCACTTACAGTATACTCTATATGAGTCAGTCATGAAAGGCAACACAACCATTTACATTACTTTTACCTGTTTTTTACAATACGCTAAAGCGGCTGCAGTCAGATCTTGAAGAGAGTATAATTCAAACTCTGCTTCCTCTCTAGAAGCCCTGAAAGCCCGCTCCTTCCTGGTGACCTTGCCAGGCTGGGAGGATGATGAGGCAAAATCTTCTGAGTAAAGAATAAGTGGCCCTCTCCTAGTGCTGTAGGTTTTAGGGGGTGTGGGCTCCACTCCACTAAGCAGCCGTCCACTGCTGGATAAGCGAAGCAGGGGAGGTTGTGATTTCCAGATGAAGTAGTCCTGGTTGAGAGTAGATTTATATAAGAGAAAATATTAATAATGTTTCACTTTAATTTAATCAGTGACATTTGTCACATTTGTGAAATAGTGACAAAATTTGATATCATACATGAGTGGTGTTTTGGCTCTTTGAGCATAATGGATTGGAATTGATCTTTAATTTCCCTTTATTTTTTAACAAACTCAAACCTGCCTTTTTCTCTTTGGGAGGTTTATTAATGATTTGCACAGTACATGAAATATTCTGATGTCATACTGCTGTATTCTCTTTCAGATAGTCTACTTTGATACGGGGTCGTCCATATATTACGTCATCAAGGAAGGGGGGGGTGATGGGTATGATGACGTCTGATGATGACCGGGCGGGGGTTCACGGACGTGATTACGTCATCAATGTATTTGCATCTTCCCCGTGTTTAATGTCACCACTGTCACGCTCATTTACTTATTGAAATATTTGCAAATTGCTAAAATAAACAAACAAACAGAAATACTGATGTCACACGCACATCCTGTGGCGTATTATACATATTATACGTCACAGGATGTGCGTGTGACATCAGTATTTCTGCGGTATTGTAACAAAGTACAAAATATTAGGAGATAATTCTTGACCACACATGGCAGCCCCAGACCCCCTAAAAGTAAAAAAGTAAAAGTGTACATCTAAGATGATGGCGTCATCGGGGGGGTAAAGGGCCTGATGACGTTAGATGACATGGGGGGAGGGGGGGGTAAAAATGGCTGAAAATTTGATGCCGTAATATATGGACGACCCCACACCATTGACTATATTAAAGGTACATTTACACATATAGCACTTTTATCACTGCAAGTTGCCAGTCGCTGCACTATGAAGTCACCAGTATTGGTTGCCATAGTAACTTTTATAAGTGGGTGGCACAAATAGCATTCCACCATTGACAACAAATCAAGTTGTCTTGCCGATAAAATTAGTTTGTATATAAATTAGTTTTGATATAAAATTCATATCCTATGAGATGAAGAAGTGGTGTGAGCTCTTTGCCATTGCAGCCTTCTATTTCTGGAGAAAGTGCAAGCACCAGACTGTCTGCATCTACAAAACAGTTTGGACTTGCAGGCACGATGGCATGGATCAGATGTGCTCTACTGTCTTCACACCAAGTCACTCCAAATTTGCATAAAGTTAAACTTCTCAACTTTGTTGCGTCACTGGACACACCCACATCAAATCGCCAATGGATGCGGTCACTCTTGTCCCCGAAAGTTGCCAACTCTCACTGAAAATGAATGGTCTCCAATTACTTTGTCGCTACGTGTTGCTGTGTATACCTTAATAGTTTCGTTCTTCTGTTCAGAAGCTTTTCTTAATATTCTTTGGACATCCACTACTATGGTCTGCCAGGTTCTTTGTTTTATATATATATATATATATATAAAATAAGCTAATCATTCTTGAATGTGCCATTCGATACTTCTGGCACACTAATGTTAACATTAAACACTTAAGACATTTTATATATGTCTGTAGATTTTCCGTTGTTGAAATATTCTTCTTGACTGAAATGATAACTTCTTCAGCGACATATTCTCAGGCAATAAAAACATATTCCAGATGTAATGATCTATATAAATACAGCTGCAAGTGCCAATGGGTGGGAGCCTAGCACCCTTCGCAAGTCATGCCCCCAGTGCCTAGTTCTTGCCAAGTTGCATAGAACACTAAAGCAACCATAGATGTTTAAGGTATCTCAATGTTGACAAATTGCGTGTTGCAAGCTCTTTTATGTATATCTTTAGATTTTTATTGTCATAATACTTAATGCATAAAACTTCTCCAGTTGTCATATTGTAAATCAATTGAAAAATACTCCAGATACAAATGTCTTGTGTAGAATCATTCCTAGACCTTTGGTTAGCTCTCTGTGTATTAAATAACGATGCAACAAATCACAGCCACCCAAAAACAACCGAGTAGCCAATTGTCCAGTTTACTTTTGGACCCCTGAACCCCATATAAAAATGTATATGTTCATTCAGTATAGATGTAAATGCTGTCAGTCACCTCACAGTCAATGTTTCATTTTCAAATTGTTTAAATGTACATACAAAGCCAGTTGTGTTCATTTACTTATGCACTAGACTGATAAAGCCTGTCATATAATGAAGTATAGGCTCTAAATACTGCAGGATGTTCTAATTGGAGCCTAGACACTGCTTATTCACTGATTACACCCAGTGTGGTTAGTGAATACCTCAGGTTCGAAACAGACTTCCAGTCTTCCATATTGTCTTTTGCCATCCGCCTGGACCACATGACTATATCCTCTACTCAGGAGTGATAGGACAAGCTCTTTCATGTTGAATCTGATAGTTCTTCAGTTACTGTCCTTTCGAAAATCTAGAGTATATAACCTAACTGTGAAGACAGAAAGTGTTTTTATTCTGTGCCAGTTTTCAGTATCAAATTCTTGCAGAACAAGTAAAATACATTTCACTCACCCAGTGCTGTGTTGTCTCACCTGAGTTTATGTTGCTGCACTCTTCTCTTTAGCGACTCTCTCTTTAGCATTCTGAGAATATATTTTCAAGCTTGTTGAGTATCAGTGAATGGGAATCGCTGCTTTCACACTGCAGCATAGTCATGTCTGACTCCATTTGATTGACTCTGTTTGCCGTTGCTAGGCTCTCCAAAGCTCCTTAAGACAGGAGTGTTTTCATGTTGCCTTGGAACCAAGAGATTACCTCCTTGTTGAGGCTGCTATTTTGGGCTACCCTGGTTGTAACCATCCTGAATTTTAAACAAAAGGGAAGAGAAGGCCTGCTGGCTTACAATAATGGCCTGTGCTTATTTTGGGGGCTGGATTTCCCACAACTCTCATTCACTTCCTGTCAGATGGTCCAGATGGGGCACCCCCTAATTAGGGGTTTTGATTGGCCTAGTTTTGTCACTTTTTAGGAATGGTTTCTTCCTCCACATGCTGCACCTCCCTCTGACAGTTAGTGTAATATATCCCCATAAAAGCAGAGAGGAGATAGACACAGGGCCAGGGGCCATTTATTTAAGAGGGGAGTTTGAATCTGAATACTTTCCATATAGTGAACTGTACTTGTTTAGTGTTTTTCCATAGACAATACTAATAAAACTGAATAGAACTGAAATGATTGATCTGCATTCAGTTTATCAATAATTATTGTGGCCATATTACTGAAAAATCCAGTTGTTGGACAGTTTTACGATATTACTTAATTATGTACATGTTTTATCATCTGTGTTAATTCCAGACAAATTCTCAGAATGTTTGATTTGTAATTGAATTAGCAATCACACGAGTTATAGGTCACAGATCATATGATATAGACAATCCTGGACATTTAGTTTACATTTACTTCACTAGGCTGTGAACACAGCTTGTTTGAGTGAATTTTTAACATTTTCAAGACAGTTAAATTTGATAACCTTATGATCAACTGATGATGTAAGTTCTAAGTGATTCTTTCACATTACTGTCTTAGAATGGTGGTTTCATGACAAGATGTTGAAAAAGTGATCAGGAATCTCACAGTGTACTGCTGAGAGAGAATCTCTCCTCCCTGCTGAGGATGCCTACGAGCCACACCATTCGTATTAGCGTTCACATTTCCTCTTGCTGTGTATAACCATAGTAATTTTTTTTTATAGCAGTATGAGCTCATACTTTAAAAAGAAATAAGCAAAACTATTTGCTGAGATGATTAGTGGATATTATGTATGTGTGAAGTTAGCAACTTCTCATCTCAGTCTGATCACATCTTTACAGTAGCTGTCTACATTTTGCTGAACTGCATAGACAGAGTAATTCTTTGGAAACCAGTACGCACTATGGAGATGTT
The DNA here is from genome assembly GCA_022414735.1 of Noturus placidus. Taxonomy (NCBI): domain Eukaryota; kingdom Metazoa; phylum Chordata; class Actinopteri; order Siluriformes; family Ictaluridae; genus Noturus; species Noturus placidus. Next base: position 158,772 of record JAFFST010049624.1, read on the forward strand.
ATACAATGCATCTGGAAAGTATTCACAGCGCTTCAATTTTCCTACATTTTGTTATGTTACAGCCTTGTTCCAAAGTGAATTAAATTCATTATTTTCCTCAAAATTCTACAAACAATACCCCTTCTTCCATGTACTGTGGAGGCCACTGTGCTCATTGGGACCTTCAATGCTGCAGAAATGTTTCTGTACCCTTCCCCAGATCTGTGCCTCGACACAATCCCGTCTCAGCGGTCTCCAGACAATTGCTTGGACTTCATGGCTTGGTTTGTGCTCTGACATGCATTGTTAACTGTGGGACCTTATATAGGTGTGTGCCTTTCCAAGTCATGTCCAATTGACTGAATTTACCACAGGTGGACTCCAATCAAGTTGTAGAAACATCTCAAGGATAATCAGTGGAAACAGGATGCACCTGAGCTCAATTTTGAGTGTCATGACAAAGGCTGTGAATACTTATGTAAATGTTCTTTTTTTATTTTTAATAAATTTGCAAAGATTTCAAATAAACTTCTTTCATGTTGTCATTATGGGGTATTGTTTGTAGAATTTTGAGGAAAATAATTAATTTAATCCATTCTTGAATAAGGCTGTAACATAAAATGTGGAAAAACTGAAGCGCTGTGTATACTTTCCGGATGCGCTGTAACTAGTTTGTAAGCACAGTCACCATGCTGTTTGGCTCTGCGTGCTTCCATATGTAGATTGCAGAGAGCCATTAACAATGGTAAAGAATGTACTTGGATTAATGTATTTTCATGTACTGTGCGTAAAATCGGGAATAACTTTTACTATAATTTTCATAGTGTATGACCTATTATTCAACTCATTTGTTTCTGGATAAACACACCCAAATGTGGTCTAATCTTCATAAGTGCCATGTCAAGCAAGACACACCTTAACTGTGATTCACTGAGGAGACATATAAAAGTGAAAATGCCAGCCGTACAATCTGTAGCTTTGTAGCTTAGTTGTTTTTGGTAGCCAGGTACCTCTTTCAGTGTAAAAAAAAAAACATGCTTTATAAGTAGAGCAAAAACAACTATTCAATACATTCAGGCAATGATGCACTGCTTCCCATTCAGGGTGTGTCCTCACTTCGTGCCAATTGTTCCAGGGATATGCTCTGACAACACAACCCTCAAGATGAATGAAGGAATAATATACCATTGTATTTATTTATTGTGGCCATTTTCTTTTTATTCCTGACATTTCTGCTTGGGATTTGTATTTTTTTGTATATAAACTTTATTAAAACTATAGATATGACTGTTTATGCTTGAATAGTTGAACAGTTCAGTGACCAGTCAATTAGGCTTGTATAATATGAACTATATTATTATAGCATATATTTCCTCACCATAATCATGCCATTGTTAGAGTAATACATTCAAGTACTACCTAACTGCACACATCCCTGGACCCTATTTTAAGAAGCCCAGGTTCAGGGGGCAATAAAGGTTTTTTTAAACACCATCCACCGATTGGGGGCGCTATCTCACTGGTGTACACTTCTCTAACTGATATAACGCTCTTTCGGCCGTTACTCTCTGATAGGCGGCTATTAATGAAGATTAATGAGGCGATTTTTCAGTTCTCCTGGTAAATTACTAATGTCTTTTATAGTGCATTTTAATCTTCTTGTTTATATGTTTATAATCTATATAAGTCCAACGTGTCACCTTTTAAAAGCCCTTGTGAAGATCTAGCTCATTTGTGACTTTTAAATGTGCTTGCTATTCCTTGCCAATAATAATAACAACAATAATAATAATAATATTTTCTGTCTTCAATGTTCATTCTACACACAATATAATATTAGGATGAAATCGTAGTTCAGTGTTTTAAATGAACTAAACGACTGAAATCAGTATCAAAAAACTAAAAGAAATGAATACTTATGAAGCAGATAATTAAAAATCTAATCGTTTTATTCGGTGAAACTGTACATATACAAATGTCCTCTTACCAATTTTCTGTTTTAAAAAAAAAACAAGTAAAAAAACCAACAAGATTATCTTCATAAATACATATATTCTTTAAGAAAGGGTGATTATTTACAAGATACGCAGTTTAAAAGGAGCTTGCATAAATTCCCCAGCTGGACACATGCAGGTAGCTCTCCAACCCCAAACCCTTTTGTGCCACATGAACGATGCATGATTGTCAGCGGGTGGCTCTGAAAGTCATACAAGTCCATAGAAGACGAGAGAGGATACATCTGTAAAGCAAAACATGGTCAATATTCGTGGGTAAAAAAAAAGAAGAAGAAAATCACGATTCCACAGTAATGAGCGCTACATGTACTATGCCGATTACAGCGTGTGAAATGTAGGCCTTAAATGTGCAGAGATCACATGTAAAATATACTGTTACATAGAGGCAAAGTCAAAATATTTCTTTCACATGAAAAAAATCAAGGCGATTAGGCCATAAGTTTGGGAAAGCATGTTGGCACGTTTGTTTGAGTGTCCAGAGATTTTAATTTCGCAGAAGACAAAGTGAACTTGCTGTGAAGCGTGTTTGTCACCGCATAACGTTTCAGTTTTGTGTTTGGGTTCGTTTAAAAGAAAATGTCTCAGAAATTAAGAAGAAGAAAAAAAGTGTCATCCAGGCACGGCAAACCAATTTCCTCAAAATTTCAGTCCTGTGTCTTACTTTCAGGGTCATGTCCCGTTTTCATACAGTCGTCTCCCCCTGGTTACTGTTACTGAGTCTTTTGTAAAACCTGCGCCAGGACTGCAGTGTTTTACCGGACCAGATCCAAAATCCGGACGTGATCCCCACGATCATGGTCATCAGGTACTTGATCATGAACACGGTGAAGTCGGGTGACATGGGCGCAAAGTTGCCGGCCGGGCATGGCACTGCGAAGCGCTTGCACGTCTGCATATGCCACGTCTTCTCCCAGTGCTCGCGGAATGCCTGCTCATAGAAGTAACAGGCGATCACGATGGTAGCGGGCACAGTGTAGAGCACGCTGAACACCCCGATGCGCACCATGAGCTTCTCCAGTTTCTCAGTCTTCGTACCGTCGTGCTTCATGATGGTGCGGATGCGGAAGAGCGACACAAAGCCTGCGAGAAGGAACGACGTGCCAATGAACAGGTAAACGAAGAGTGGTGCCAGTACGAAGCCCCGCAGAGAAGCAACGCTGTATATGCCCACGTAGCACACTCCCGTCAGCAGGTCTCCGTCCACCTGACCCATGGCGAGGATAGTGATAGTCTTGACTGCAGGAACGGCCCACGCTGCCAGATGGAAGTATTGTGAGTTGGCCTCTATGGCCTCGTGACCCCACTTCATACCGGCTGAGAGGAACCACGTGAGGGACAGGATGACCCACCAGATGGAGCTTGCCATTCCGAAGAAGTAAAGGATCATAAAGAGGATGGTGCAGCCTTCCTTCTTTGTACCTTGCGCCACCGTCTTGTAACCATCCTCGTTGAATTTGTCGATGCAAACCACCTTGTCCTCTAAAAAGAATCCTGCGGCGTAGGCCACAGCCACCATGAAATAGCAGCCAGAGAGGAAGATGATGGGTCTCTCCGGATAGCGGAAGCGCCTCATGTCCACCAAATAGGTGAGCACAGTGAAGAGGGTGCTCACGCAGCACAGAATGGACCAGATGCCCACCCAGAGGCGTCCAAACTTCACCTCTTCTTCACGGAAGTACATAAGGCCATTGGGCTTGGCGGGCTCACACGGCGCGCCGCAGTCCTTCTCGCCCATGAAGTAGTAGTTGAGGTACGAGGGCACTTTGAGCTGCAGCGGGCAAGTGAACTGCTGAGGGTTTCTACCTGTATTAGGCGGCAGTGTGATCAGGTCGGGCACGTACGGTGTCGGGTCGGATGTCGGACTTCCGGCCTCGGATGTGTTCTGGCCCACGCAGATCTCGCCCGCGCCATGTACCGGGAAGTTTTCGCAGCGCAGGCGCTCGGGCCACTGGAAGCCGAACTTGTTCATGAGCGCCTCACAGCCCTGCCTGGCCCTCTCGCACAGAGAGCGACACGGCGGGATGGCCTGCTCCAGCACCGTGCACACTGGCGCGTACATGGAGCACAGGAAGAACTTGAGGTCAGCCGAGCACTGAACTTTTACCAGCGGGTAGAACTGGTGCACCTCGAGTCCGGCGTCCTCCTGGTTGGTGTGACCCAGAAGGTTGGGCATGATTGTCTGATTGTACGCAATGTCCGTGCACAAAGGAATAGAGATGGGCTGGCAGAATCCGTGCTCCGGGATCGAGATGCCCTTCTCGCCATGATACTGACCGGCGCTCTCGGTGGAGCACAAAAGGCACCAAGTCACAAGGAAAAAGCCCACACGTTCCGCACGCCGCGGCATTTTGGCGCAAGCCGTCGTTATTGGACAATCAGAAGAAAACTTGAAGACAAAGCGTAGTTTTTTTGTGTGTAAGTATGGTTTAAAAACCACTGAAAACTAGGTCTGTTTATTCCACCAGCGAATTTCACCCGATTACACAGAGGGGAAATCCTTTCCAGCTGTTGCTCTTCGCTCGCGTCGGGTTTTTCTTCAGCACTAACTCACTCTAAGTATCCAGGCGAGCATGTTAGCGCCATCAGTCCCCGAAAATCCTTCTGCACAGCCCGCCTCCTCCAAAAAAAAGAGCAGTCTAATCGTGGACTGCGCGCGTTTTGGTTCTTTAAAAGTCGGAAAAACTCTCCCGGTCACCAAGTTGCTCCGAAGTCCATCATAAACACACTAGCAGAAAATCCTCCAGATGTTTAACTTCCCATGGCTTCATTAGAGTGCCTGAATGCGGAGCTCACGCACGGAGGATGTTCTGATCTGCGCGTAGAAACTTTTCCCCAGGTTAGAGCTATTTTTTGGCGCTATAGTGTCGCTGCGTCGTCCGTCTCAGAGCGGTAGTAACATCGCATCTCTCTCTCTCTCTCTCTCTCTCTCTCTCTCTCTCTCTCTCTCTCTGTGTGTGCACGGTTTGAGCGCGAGCTCGCAGCGCACACTGTAAAGTGTGTCGTCTGTTTTCAGGCGCCCCTCATTCAGTCCCACCGCTCGTCACGACGGGGCGCCTTGAAACAGAGGCTTCGCAAACCAATCACAGATTTTGTTTTCCTTCGCCTCTTGCCCCTGATTGGTACAGGAATGTAATTGCAGATCTACTTGAAACTTTACCCCTTCTGCTTTTTGCTATAGTGAAAAATGTCGGTTATATTCTCCATAACCCTATCAATAAGAGGCCTATCTTTGATAAGAGCCAAATACTATTGATTTTTATTAATCTGGCACGGAATGTGGACTTTTGTCTGATGCCTTTGTTATTTTGTTATCCTGACTGCTCATCAAATGGTCAGTCACCTTTAAATGAGATTATGAAGGTCTAATTAAAATAATGCCTAGGATAAAATATCGAGAAGAAATATATATATATATATATATTTCTTCTCGATATTTTATCCTAGGCATTATTTTAATTAGACCTTCATAATCTCATTTAAAGGTGACTGACCATTTGATGAGCAGTCAGGATAACAAAATAACAAAGGCATCAGACAAAAATCCACATTCCGTGCCAGATTAATAAAAATCAATAGTATATATATGTATGTATACACACACACACACACACACATATATTAACAACCACAAATTATTTAAATAATAGAGGGTTTGAAAAATTGGATGTTCAATTTCTATTTTATAGGGCTATAATTGTATTACATTTAAAACATATTATTGAATATCCACCATTTCCAATATCTTAAGTTTCTTGCTCTTTATTTTTCTCTTAATGCAGCAAAATTCAGTACACCTAATGTTAGTTAAAAGTGAGAGAGATTACCTCAAACTGCTCTTTTGTAAATGTGAAGGTGGTAGTTTCAGCATTACAGTACAAAGACACACCCGTTCACACACCACAATTTGTATCACTCTAGGCAGCTTGTGCGGGATTTGTTCACCTGTAAATGGTTGGTTCTTTTCATTTGAACAAGTTTCATATCAATTCAAATAGGTAGCAAGAAACCTGAACACACAGCTACTCCTTGAACTCTGGAAAGATATTTGTGGTGAAATTGTATATTAATATAAGCTGGTATCATTTAAAGTTCCCTTTTTTTATTCAGAGTAAAGTATTTAAAGAAAACATCTTGATCACAAATGTCACTGATCTCCAACCTAACATCAGTCATGCCATAAATAAGAAAATGTTCATGGCTCAACCTGATTATCAATGGATCAATTAATAATCATGCTGATACCAGATGGCCTAAGTTATTGGCTTGTTATTTAATAAGTTATTCTTGATCATGAATAAAAAATTCGCTGCTCTCCACTGGAGCAAGTTTTAAAAATAGATCTGAGCTAGAGAGCAGAGTGTGAGGATCCTCAGTATGTAAATGTGAGGGCTGAGGGAGATAAGCTGCTCCATGGACTTCAACATCAATCACAGAGAAGCCAAAGCTGCAGCCTTGCCTCACAACTGAGCTGCCTGCCATTCTCATTCCCATTCTCTCACCGTATTATTTCTGCCCTGTGTCCAATGATTGTCCTACTCCTTGTCATTACATTTCAGACACATTGCACAACATTTTATATTCCAAACATATTGTTTAAGAATATTTTCACAAAAATATCTAAGAATTTTCCTAAATCATTTCCCCCCCTTCCCCCCCTGTCTGCATCAGAATACATCATATGTATACCAATACATCTACATGCTTATGAAGTCCTGTCCAAAATAACTGTCTACATCACAGTCAGACTGTGTTTATGCATCCGTCTATGCAACTTACTGCTATAGTCCTGTTTAAACCCAACACTTACAGAGTCAGGAAAATTAACTAATGAAGCAAATGTGTGCTGGCTGAATGTTATCAGATCCACAGTGCCGCAGCTGATTAAGGCAGTTGGGGTAGTGAAGGCGAGTTGTATTTGAGCTCATTAATGTTATGTACTCTCCCACTGGACCTTATTAGCTTTCACACTTGGCTTCACCTCATATCTTCACCATTCCTTTACTGAAAGGAGAGAGAGAGAGAAACAAAGAAGGACCAAAACAGAAAGGAAAGGTGGCCGAATAAAACCAAGATCACAAATGTTTGATAGAGAAAAACACCTCTGGCCAAGGAGTAACACAGTTTAACATCTCTAGTTTATTTGTTTATTTTCAGTACCTGTAAATCATTTACTTGGTGTGATGGATTTCTGGCATCATTACACTTGGCAGTTAATCACCTGTAGAAGTTGGGCAGAGTTGAAAATTGGCATTTGCAGTGTCAATATCTGTCCTTGTGCCAAAAGCCAATAGCTCCAGGTTAGGACTGTGTGTTACTGCTTTCACTAATAAAGTGATGGATTAGTTCTAAAATGGCCATGAAAAGACACAGCCACTCTATATTTTGGCCAACATGGCAGTTGCAGATGAGTTTATAGGGCAACATGTTATTTATGATAGTACTAGTTTTGAATATTTAATTCATCACCACACATCTGTAGTAGCCTCAAGGAAAGTGTGCAAAGAAGGCTTTAACGTTAGTCCTGGGGCTCATACAGTCTAGCAATATAATGAAATCATTCCTCTTAAATGGTTTCGGGCCAGTGTGCTAATTAAACTTCTGTTTTTTCACTGATCGTCAATGATGTCTTCTTTATAAAAAGGTCACTTGTTGTTGTGTGGCAAGCCCTTTCTGATTTCCCCAGAGTGCAACTTTGACAAGCCTACCAGTAATCACAGGACCCCTGGGATATCGCCAATTACTAGTCAGTGAAATAAAAATGAGCATGAGATTAAATAAAAATATACTTATTTCTGATAGTATTTCTGTGATGATCCATCCCGAGAATCAACTAAGAATGTTTAAGCATTAAATGGCCCAGTTAGCTTCAGGGTATTTTATGCAATAATCCCTCCCTTTGGCTGAATGTTTAAGATTAGAGAGGATGTGCAGTTTATTTTGCAGCTTTTGCATGTATTTTATTTTTGGAGACACTTTTGCAAATTCATTGATGTCTAATCCATCAAAGTCTCCAGTAAAACCCATGTTATAGCCATGGGTCCCCTTGGGTGATTTTCCTCATTTTGGACATGAGGAAATCTCATTATACCATTCAGCATTCACTTTCCCCATAATGTTTTTATCATACACATTCCTCACATACAGATCCCTGTCTCTTTGTGTGTGTGACATGTTTGATGTAGAGGCTGTCAGGACGGCTTTTTACCAGGGAATGGAGATAAGACGCGGTAATTGCTCTGGAGCTGTAGTCAGCAGATGATTATTTTTTCTCTCAGGACTCCTTTTATTTGTTCCGACTTTTCTTGTCACTTTCTTGTTGAATTACACTTTTATCCAATTAAATTACTGCAGCAGACTCTTTGTAGGTTTCAGTGCCCCCCCCTCTCTCTTTCTCCCTCTCTCTCTCTCTCTCTTCCTCTTCTTCTTTCATCCTCTCTCTTCTAGTAGAAGGTCTGTACATTTGTGGGTGAAGGCCTGTTTTGCTTTGGTCAGGCCCTAGGTTTACCATAATCTGGCAAATGTGCGGGTATACAGGAGACTGTGGTGCATAACTCCACATAGAGTACACAAACAAGCCGAACGAGAATGTTTAAGTGCAGTCTGTGAGTACTTCATGTCACATCTTCTTGGGCCAAGTGTATTTCACTGTGGTCAATTAGGAGCTGTTCTGGTGTGTGTAGCTTTAACTTGGCTGCTCTGTGAGGCTTTAGCTACATTTCCCCTGAGGCAAAGACATACCTGCTATTCCTCTCTTACCTGACACACAGCAGGATGGGTGGTGCCAGAATATTGACCAAGCTTTCAACACTGCTGAGTTGGCAAGAAACGCTGGCTCTTATCTACACTCTAGCGGTGCAGAGGTGTGAAGATGCTTGTGACAGATTGATGAAGATAAGGACATTTATCTGTGAGCATGAGTGTGTCTGTGTGCGTGTAAGAGAGCGTGAGTGTTCTCTGTTTGAATGTATTAGTCTGTTTGTCTAGACTGGCAGGAAACAGTACAAGCTGGTTTTTCTCATGCCTGATATCCACATGATAAGAGAGTACTATGTCTTTTGTATATATCCGAGTTTGTCCATATAATTCCTTTTATCTACCCCTCTGTATGCTCCTGTCTATACAGCATTTCTTTATATGTTCTACATGTACATGATATCCATGTTCATAACTTTCTGTATATACCCCTATCCATATACCCCTTTGTGCATATCTATATATAGTATAATATTGTATCTATATACAATCCCTCTCTATACAGCCCTCACCCTGATTTATCAATACCTGTCCATATAACACTCTCTGTATATTCTGATCTATAAATCCCTGTTTGCATATGTGTGATCAGTATAAGCAACAATGGTATGGAGGAGGATGAATGAGTGAGTGAGAGAGAGAGAGAGAGAGAGAGAAAGAGAGAGAGAGATAGAGAGAGGAAATGCAGGTTCCTCAGGTCGCTGTGGCAGTGCTCAGGGATAGCGTTCAGGTGGCACATTACTAAGAATTCTAAATTACATTCGTTTCTGGTAACAGGTTAACATGTGATCATGAAGAATGACCCTTCACAAGACCCTTACCATTATAGTGTTTTGTGCTTTCTGTTTTAAAACTTAAGGAAATCATGAACTTGATAGAACAAGGTTATGTATGTGATATACACCTGTTTTTGGCATAAAAGGTGCACCTCAATAATAGTTAGTAAAATAGTAATCATATAATCCAAAGAAAATCAGTCTACTTACATTTTTACTGAGCCCTACGGATAACACAATCCATGAAAAGTGTTGTGAAGGATTTGTATTGCTTTTAAATTATTTTCTGTTTTAATGCAATGTACAGAAATGTGAAATCAAGAGTTGGATACATTTATATCTGATGACAATTCCTTCCTTACAGAAGATAACACTTCCATGCTAATGTTTTATTTACAGTTTATCATATACTGGAAATTTATTCAATAAGCTGCCTTTTAATTTTTTTATTGTGATATAAGATGTCCTACAGTGGTGTGAAAAAGTGTTTGCCCCCTTCCTCATTTCCTGTTCCTTTGCATGTTTGTCACACTTAAGTGTTTCGGAACATCAAACCAATTTAAACAATAGTCAAGGACAACACAAGTAAACACAAAATGCAATTTGTAAATGAAGGTGTTTATTATTAAAGGTGAAAAAAAATCCAAACCATCATGGCCCTGTGTGAAAAAGTGATTGCCCCCCTAAACCTAATAACTGGTTGGGCCACCCTTAGCAGCAACAACTGCAACCAAGCGTTTGCGATAACGTGCAATGAGGCTTTTACAGCGTCCTGGAGGAATTTTGGCCCACTCATTTTTGCAGAATTGTCCTAATTCAGTTACATTAGAGGGTTTTCGAGCATGAACGGCCTTTTTAAGGTCATACCACAACATCTCAATAGGATTCAGGTCAGGACTTTGGCTAGTCCACTCCAAAGTCTTCATTTTGTTTTTCTTCAGCCATTCGGTGGTGAACTTGCTGGTGTGTTTAGGATCATTGTCCTGCTGCAGAACCCAAGTTCGTTTCAGCTTGAGTACACGAACAGATGGTCGGACATTCTCCTTCAGGATCTCTTGGTAGACAGTTCCTTTTATCACGGCA